>JAVJIF010017484.1:0-51930 GCA_038442645.1 Agave tequilana
GGATCGGGGCGTTACACTAACTCTCTCTCTCCATTTGTGCAAAGCATCATTCATATCATCATATCATATTTGCTTGTATTGCCTTGCATTTTCATATTGCTCATCCTTATATGCTTGGCTTGATTGTGTGTGTGCCTCACTTGTACTTAACCACAAGAGCTTCACATAGCACCTCAAACCATATCTAGGGGAATCAAGAGGAGTTAGTCCAGAGCCCTTCACGGGAAATTCGGCTACACTTGTGTGTTGTATTAAGTGTGTTGCAAGAATTGTTTAAGCTTCCACATTTAGAGCATTTAGTTCACTAGATTAGCACTTGCACCTATTCACCCCCCCTCTAGTTGTTTTTCAACTATTACTCCTCTCTCTGATCCCTCTTCTTTTTGAATGGTTTTGATGAAAAACCCAATGAATCATTTGCATGCCTAACTTAAGCCTTTCTTCTTGAAAGTGTTCTTGAAGGCACATGAGGTTGGGTTTGGATGTTTAACTTCTATTTCTTTTAAAAATGTCTCTTGAACTTGTTTTTATCTCATACTTGAACTTCTTGATGATTTAACATTCAATTCGAGATGATTTCTTAAGAAGAGGATTAACTTTTCCAAACATCTTATGTGCTTTGCTTAAAGCTTTCTAAAATCAATCTTAAGTCGTTGCCTATGATCAAGTTGAGACACTAAGGATTTTAATAGAAGAACATATCGTTGAGTAGTGAGCCCAGATTTTCTTCTTTATTAAAGACAACAAATCACTTTTCAAAGTTTTTTAATCACCTCTTCCAAAGCCTTTTCCATTTGCTATGTCTCTTTTATTCACTCCCCTTCTCTCCATTCTTCTTTTCAACTAAAAAACGAGCACAATTCTTTGTTACTAAACAAAATGCATAAAAGTTTTCATCGCATTCCTCCTCGTGGACACGACCCGTTAGCCCAAAGCTACACAGTAAATCCTTACTCTTTCATTCTTTCATTAATTTTTGGCGCCGTTGTTCTGACCAAATTATTAGGAGATGCATTCCCGATGAGGAGGTTAAGAGTGTTCTATCCTTTTGTCACGAACTTGCATACCATGGACACTTTGGTCCCCGCAAGACTGCTAAAAAAGTGCTACAAAGTGGGTTCTATTGGCCCACTTTGTTCAAAGATGCGTATGAATTTTGCAAGACATGCCCTAGATGCCAAATGGTAGGAAGGATTTCAAAACGAAATATGATGCCCCTCAACCCCATTCTAGAAATAGAACTCTTTGATGTTTGGGGCATCGACTTTATGGGTCCATTTCCTAATTCATTTGGAAACCAATACATATTGGTTGCTGTGGATTATTGATCGTACATATATTTTGCATTCTTTTTATTACACTCCTATATTTATCGTGTAATAAATCTGCTAATTTCTTTGTCTTAAATGTCTATTTTGTAGAAAATAATAATGAAGAGAAAGAGAATTAAACCAAATAAATGCCGGTTAAAATCAGATTTAACTGGATCTATTTGGTTAGCTGAGGATGATCCCAGATCTAGTTAGAACAAATCAAGGATTGGGGCAAATGTTCAGCTGAAGATCAGAGCAAATCAGAAAGATAACACCAAATAAAAACCAGTAAAATTTAGATTTCTATAAATCCATTTTGGTTAGCTAAAGATCAATTGAGGATAATATCAAATACAGAGAGATAAATGGATAGAGAGAAGATCAACGGATGAGATGAAGCAAGTTTGACTCAGATTCTGACTGAATACATTTCAGTATTTGAATCATAACTTTCTCTATTGAATCTCAAATCTGATGATTCAAGATGATCCAGAAAGAGGACTTACAGAGCTAGAACTCTTATGTTGATTACTATTTCTAATTCTGTCATCTGATAAGTGATATTCAGCAATAAACACGTCAACAAACTGTAGATCAAAACTGAATATCCACATCAAATCAAGTTTGGAGATAAGGGAGGATTCAAATTCAGAAATAGCCAGCTTTCTCTATCTTCATACTCCTCTAACCTCTGTATTTCTTCTATAAATACCTACAATCTCAAAGGCAAAGGAGAAGGACCAAGCAGAGAGTAAAACTTAGGCTAATTTGTAGTTTGTAACTTAAGTTTTTATTTTCTTTCATGTAATTTTCATTTTCTTTATGTAACTGAGAGGAGATGATACTTTCATGGAGGAATGAGAGCAAGCTTGTACTGCAGGTGACACCAGTGTAAGTGATCTCTTCTTTCATTGTTATTTGAATTGAATCAAAGTTACTTTTTCTTCTTTACTTTTGTTTTCGTTTACTCTCCTCTAATGTGTTGCAATCCAAGTGAATTTGTTAGCCTCGAGACTGCTTCGCCATTGCAAGTGCCCTTGATGGCCTATGGTGATGAACAACCATTCTCTTGCTAGTATAGTTTGCCCTTTTATTCTTAGTGTAGATCTGGAATGGGGAAGATCCTACACGCCATGCTTGATCTCCTTCAAAGACAAGGTAAGTCGTAGCTACGAATCCAAGGTATATGAGCACAAAAGGGGTAAGTAACTTTTAGTTTCTTTCTTTTCTTTTTATTCTTTAGTTTAGAATACCAACAACACCCACTTCTTTTATCACTCCTTTTTCATTTCTTTGTACATATCCAATTCTGGTTTCTCCATCTTCCCAATCTATCACTTTCTACCTAACTTCATTGTAATTTATTTTTCTTTTCTTTTTAAGAACTAAAAGAAGAACTTTAACCATTAATGGTAGCATAAAAGAGAACTTACTAAAAAGCTTCCATCGCTAGTCCCTCCTTGTGGATCACGACCCGCATAGCCACTTGCTATTGCAGTAGAATTGAGCACCTTGCACTACTGTTTTAAAAGTTCTGAAATTCTATATTATTGTGCAGGTTCAACCTCAATCAAATTTTGGCACCGTTGACGGAGAGGGACGGTAAGTTACTCTCTTTAAAAGTTTACATTTTTGTTAACTTTCTTCATTGTTTTTTGTACAGATTTAACAACAAGGAATTCTTGCTGCAGTGGACACATAAGTGGCCTTGGACTCTGCTCAAGAAAGTAGAGCCAAGAAGCCCTCAGATTTGCTACAGTCCTGTGGCAAACTGAGTGAACTACTAACCTGTATTTTCTGCAGGTTGGCTGAATTGCGTAGTTTTAAATATCTGTAGCATTTATTTTCTTGTTTATCTTACTGTATTTACTTTCTAACCTCAACAGTAAAATGATGATTGTAAATGCTAAAAAATGATTTAGACTTTGCATTTAGGCACATGTCTATTTCATTACATTTTCTATTTACTGTTGAAGAGTGCTGGAGCAAAGGTACGTGTGCATAGCATCTAGTATAAGAACACTTTTGGTTTGTTTACATTGCTTAAGTGTTGCTTTTCTTTTACACTACACTAAATTGATTTAAGGGCTTGTCCTATAAACAAGATAAGGTGGGGAAGTCATTACTCTCCCTTAGCCCACAAACAATCTCCTCACTCACTAATCCAAGCCTAATTAAAATGAGTAGACGTTGACCCTAGGACATCTTGGACTCAATTAGGAGATTATCCTAAGGGGAAAGGTGTTAGAATTTTACTCCTGCCAAATCAGTGTCTAGGAAGGGGATTAAGGGCCGAAAGCCCGAAGGTTGGTGGTTACTTAATTAAGGAACATCTTTGACGGATAACCTCCCACAAATCTTTCCCTGACCTGGCTGATTAGCTTGTGGTCAAAGTCTGCATTATACCTCCTATGGACAGTCTAACCAGTTAGGAGTCATCTAGGTCAAAGGTCTACCCTAACTTAGGTTAGAATTTTTTCTTTTTTGTTTGCTTATTTGTTTGTTTTTTTTTCTTTGTTTGTGTTTTATTGTGTGATATGGCTTATAACAATAATTTTTCCAATTTTAATGGTAATCCATATTACACATCAACCTCTTTTTCGAATATTACCAACCTGGCATATCATAACTTTAACCAACCTAGTGTGCCAGATTGGTCTTATCCGAATCAATATAACCCATGCCCCCAATCTTATAACCTTAATTTCCAGAATAATTTCAACTCTTCACAGAGTCAGTGGGATTCACCTCCCCCGAGTCCAATTTTCAACCAACTTGTCCTCCTTATCCCCCTTGTCCACAATATTTCAAGATTCATACTTAGTTCCACCAGTCCAAAATAGAAAACCATCAATTTTGGAAATGAGTATGTGTGAGTCCAAATAACAATCACAAAATCTGATGGACTCACAACTTTACTACCAATTCCAAAATAACACTTCATCTTTTCAAGACCAATCGCAACAAAATGATGAACCTATCAACTATGAAAAGATGCTTGAAGCCATGACTCAGGCTCAAAACGCTCGTAATCATGACATAGATATGATGGTCCAAACACTACGTTCTCACCGTTTGGCCAGTTCTGATGTCGTTAACCATTCTGTTAGAGCTGAAGAGTCATGTTGTTTTGGAAAACAAGGTTCCATTTCAGCACAATCATTTGAACTTGCCAAAACTCTAAATTTTGAAAATGATATTGATAGTTTAGCAAGTTATTCCTTTCCTGAAATAGAACTTGAGAATGAATATGATCATGAACCTCAACTTAGTGATTCAATTCTACTTCCTGATTCAATTATGACTCCGGTGTCTTCACCTGATTTCAATCTTTTCCCGAGTCAACATTCGATCCTGTGCCAATTCATAATGAAATTGAATCACCCATCTTTGATGATCAGCATATTGAACTTGACCAATTTTATACTTTTGAAAGTCCCATTGACAAATTGGCAAGTTCTCATTTTTATGAAATTGAACTCAATGAGAAATGTGACCTAGATTCTCAAATTTGTGATCCAGTTCAAATTCCTGAATCAATATTGACTCCTGTTTTGTTACCCGACTTGAGTAATATTTTAGAGTTAGTTTTGATTCCTACACCTGTCATTCTTGAACTTGAATCACCAATATTAAGTCACATTCCATTGTGGAAAAATGAATGTGGAGTAGAGTTTTAACTTCTTGATTTGGACCCACTTCTTGAACCAATCTCGACTCCTGAACCTTTACATGACTTAAGTCACTTTTCTGAGTCGGTATTAGTTCCCGTACTTCCTAAGTCCAAGTCAATCATTCTATCTTTTCACACTCCATTTTGGACAAGGCGGTTGACAAAATTGACTCTGAAATCAATTATGGAATTTGAAAATTAGATGGGGTCAAATTTTTTAATAAAATCCTTCATGTATACATTATTTTAGTGGGTTATATTAGAGAGATTTCTGGTGGGTTCCTCCGAACTCCATGCAAAGTCGATTGGGCCGCATTTCGTGAACCAATCAGACCACCACCGGAACCACCACCTTAAGGTAGTATTTTCCTTCCCTGTCTTCTTTTCATGCATCTATGCATTAATTCATACATTGAGGACAATGCATGAGATAGGTGTAGGGGAGGGTTCAAACATAACTTAGGTTTTTCTTTTATTAAAAAAAATTAACATTTTCTTTACTTTTAAAAACTTTTTGAAAATAGAAACAATATTTTGACATATTTTTTGTAAGAAATTAAGTCAATTTTAAGGAATAGGAAAATCAAAATTAGTATTTCTTAAACTTGGTTAAAATAAGATTATTTGTTTGATTTTTAGAGTTAGGAAGATAATTTGTCAAAGTAATTTAGTCTTGATCTTTACCTTAATGAAATATGCACACTTTATATACTTACACACTTAGGGTTCAAAAAACGAAGATTCTTATGCCTTATAAAAAAGAAAAAGAAAAAAAATATATCTATAAAAGATGAACAAATCTAATTATTGATTAGCTAGGTGCTTTGGCCTAAGTAAGCCTTAGTATTTATGTGAAAGATGATTAGACAAGTTTGAGGAAAAAATATATATAAAAATCCTCTGATTAAGCTGGGTATTTGTGCCTAATAAAGCATAAGTATTCACGCCTAAAAGGAGTTCATATAATAAAATCCTTAGTTTTGTGGCCTTGTTTGCTCGAGTCCTTAAGTCCTTGGAGTATTTTCTCACACGGTGCCCTAAGACCGTTTGGTTTGGGAGTCATCGATTAAAGGCTTGTTACATGGGCAGATTAGAAAGCCTAATAGAACTAAGGAATAATACCACAAATATATATATATATATATATATATATATATATATATATATATATATATATATATATAAGGCATAAGAGTTAGAGTTAATGAACCCTTAGTCAAATTTTCATGATCACAAGGTGCATATGACTTAGGGTAAAGTAATAGACTAGATGAGAAGTACAATTTGACTCCTTACTTTGATTGATAACAAATTTTGAATAGAAGCTAAGTTTAGGAATGAAAAATTCAGTTTTCCTATAACTTATAGATTACATAAATCTTACAATTATATTTCAAATATTTTTCTCTTTCAAAATGCTTTTCGAAAATACTAACTCTTTGTTTCTCTTTCTTTATGGATTTTGTGGGTGTAATCCACTGAAAACCCTCACGAGACAAAACTCGTCCTCTAGGGGTAACCTATTGGTTTAACGACTTGTTTCACAAGCTCAGTGCAATCGCGTCACCTGCGAAAGTGGTCTAATAATCTTTGGTTTAGTTTTGTTGTTTTGCTCGAGGACGAGTAAAAGATAGGTGTGGGGGTGTGATCGTACACATATTTTGCATTCTTTTTATTACACTCCTACATTTATCGTGTAATAAATCTGCTAATTTCTTTGTCTTAAATGTCTATTTTATAGAAGATAATAATGAAGAGAAAGAGGATTAAATCAAACAAATATCAGTTAAAATCAGATTTAACTGGATCTATTTGGTCAGCTGAGGATGATCCCAGATCTAGTTAGAACAAATCAAGGATTGGGCAAATGTTCAGCTGAAGATCAGAGCAAATCAGAAAGATAACACTAAATGAAAACTAGTAAAATTCAGATTTCTATTAATCCATTTTGGTTAGCTAAAGATCAATCGAGGATAATATCAAATACAGAGAGATAAATGGATAGAGAGAAGATCAACGGATGAGATGAAGCAAGTTTGACTCAGATTCTGACTGGATACATTTCAGTATTTGAATCATAACTTTCGCTACCGAATCTCAAATCTGATGATTCAAGATGATCCAGAAAGAGGACTTACAGAGCTAGAACTCTTATGTTTATTACTATTTCTATTTCTGTCATTTGATAAGTGATATTCAATAATCAACACGCCAAAACTGCAGATCAAAACTGAATATCCACATCAAATCAAATTTGGAGATAAGGAAGGATTCAAATTCAGAAATAGCCAGCTTTTCCTATCTTCATACTCCTCTAAACTCTGCATTTCTTCTATAAATAACTGCAATCTCAAAGGCAAAGGAGAAGGACCAAGCAGAGAGTAAAACTTAGGCTAATTTGTAGTTTGTAACTTAGGTTTTTATTTTCTTGCATGTAATTTTCATTTTCTTTATGTAACTGAGAGGAGATGATACTTTCATAGAGGAATGAGAGCAAGCTTGTATTGCAGGTGACACCAGTGTAAGTGATCTCTTCTTTCATTGTTATTTGAATTGAATCAAAGTTACTTTTTCTTGTTTACTTTTGTTTTCGTTTACTCTCCTCTAATGTGTTGCAATCCAAGTGAATCTGTTAGCCTCGAGACTGCTTCGCTATTGCAAGTGCCCTTGATGGCCTATGGTGATGAACAACCATTCTCTTGCTAGTATAGTTTGCCCTTTTATTCTTAGTGTAGATCGGGAATGGGGAAGATCCTACACGCCATGCTTGATCGTCTTCAAAGACAAGGTAAGTCGTAGCTACGAATCCAAGGTATATGAGCACAAAAGGGGTAAATAACTTTTAGTTTCTTTCTTTTCTTTTTATTCTTTAGTTTAGAACACCAACAACACCCACTTCTTTTATCACTCCTTTTCCATTTCTTTGTACATATTCAATTCTGGTTTCTCTATCTTCCCAATCTATCACTTTCTGCCTAACTTCATTGTAATTTATTTTTTTTTTTTTTTAAGAACTAAAACAAGAACTTTAACTATTAATGGTAGCATAAAAGAGAAATTACTAAAAAGCTTCCATCGCTAGTCCCTCCTTGTGGATCACGACCTGCATAGCCACTTGCTATTGCGGTAAAATTGAGCACTTTGCACTACTGTTTTAAAAGTTCTGAAATTTGTATTATTGTGCAGGTTCAACCTCAATCAATTATGTGTCCAAGTGGGTATAAGTCATTCCTAGTAAAACTAATGATAACAAAGTTGTCATAAAGTTTTTGAAAGAGAACATTTTTTCGCGCTTCGGAACCCCTCGTGCTATCATTAGTGATAATGGCACTCACTTTTGCAATAGATCCTTTGAAGCTCTTATGCGAAAGTATGTCATAACTCACAAGTTGTCCACACCTTATCATCCTCAAACCAGTGGGCAGGTTGAGGTTTCCAATAGATAAGTCAAGCTTATCTTGGAGAAAACTGTGAACCAAAATCGGAAAGATTGGTCCATCAAACTTGTAGATGCCCTATGGGCCTACAGGACCGCTTTCAAGACGATTCTAGGGATGTCTCCTTATAGGTTAGTCTATGATAAAGCTTGTCACTTACCCGTTGAGTTAGAGCACCAGGCCTTATGGGCAATCAACCAGTTGAATTTCGACTTGACTAAGGCCGGTGACCTTCAGAAATTACAAATTTTCGAATTAAAGGAGTTAAGAAATGAGGCCTATGAAAATGCTAGGATCACTAAAGATAGAGTTAAGATTTTTCATGATAAACACATCATAAGAAAAGCCTTTGTCCCTGCACAAAATTACTCTATAATTCTAGGCTTCATCTTTTTTCAGGAAAATTAAAATCAAGATGGACTGGGCCATTCGTTGTAAAAACCGTGTTTCCACACGGTGCAGTAGAGATCAGTGACCCCAAGAATGGAAATGACTTTAAGGTAAATGGTCAACGCCTTAAACCTTTCTTGGAATCGGTGCCGGTAAATGAAACGGCTATGGGTCTTTTTGACCCAGTGTATCGGTAACTTTCCTCTTTTTCATTTTATTTCATGCATCTATATGTTTCTTTCATACATTGGGGACAATGCATAAGATAAGTATTGGGGAGGGATCTAACATGACTAATATAACTAAAAAAAATAAAAAAAAAAAATAAAATAAAAAAATAAAAAAACTTTTTGAAAGGTAAGAACAATATTTTGATATATTTTTGTAAGAAATTAAGTCAATTTTAAGGAATAAGAAAATCATAATTAGGATTTCTTATATTTGGTCAAAGTCAGATGACTTGTTTGAATTTTAGGGTCAGGAAGAAAATTTGTGAAAGTAATTTAGTCTTGATCTTTACCTTGATGAAATATGCACACTTTATACACTTACACACTTAGGGTTCAAAAACAAAGACTCTTATACCTTATAAAAAAAAACTATATATGTATACAAAATAAACAAATCTAATTATCGATTAGCTAGGTGCTTTGGCCTAAGTAAGCATTGGTATTTATGCAAAAGATAATTAGATAAGTTTGAAAAAAATATACATAAATCCTCTGATTAAGCTGGGTATTTGTGCCTCATGAAGCATAAGTATTCACGCCTAAAAGGGGTACATTTTATAAATAAGAACCTTGGTATCGTGGCCTTGTCTGCTCGAGTGTTTAAGTCCTTAGGGGTGTTTTCTCACCTGGTGCCCTAAAACTGTCCGGTTTGGGTGTCGCCGACTAAAGGCTCGTTACATGGGCAGATTAGAAGCCTAATGGAATTGAGGAATAAATACCACCAAAAATAAATATAAATAAGGCATAGGAGTTAATGTTAAAGAACCCTTAGTCAAACTTCACAGTCACGATGGTGCATATGACTCAGGATAAAGGAATAGACTAGATGAGAAATACAATTTGATTCCTTACTTTGATTGATGACATGTTTTTGAATAGAGACTAAGTTTAGGAATGAAAAGTTTGATATTCCTATAACTTATAGATTACTTAAACTTTTACAAATATACTTCCAATATTTTCTACTTTCAAAATGCTTTTCGAAAATACTAACATTTTTTCTCTTTCTTTATGGATTTTGTGGGTGCAATCCACTAAAAACCTCACGAGACAAAACTCGTCCTCTAGGGGTAACCTAGAGATTTAACGGCTTGTTGCACATGCTCAGTGCAATCGAGTAACCTGCGAAAGTGGTCTAAATAATTGATTAGGATAAGTTTGATGTTTTGCTCGAGGGCGAGCAAAAGATAAGTGTGGGGGTGTGATCAGTCACATATATTGCATATACATTGTCACATTATCATACTTTTTATCTAATAAATTCTATTAATAAGTCTTATTCTTCTTTGTTAAATGTAGGCCCATTGCTAAAAGAAAGGAAAGAGAAACAAGCCCAAAAGCCCATCAAATTCTGGTTTAATTTAGAATAAATTCGAAATCAAGGAATCAGGGCAAATCTTGGCATATCAGAGAGGTTAAAAACCGGTTGAAATGAATCCTCCAAAATCAAGCGGTTGAAGCCAACGATCAAAGGCTGTTTCGTCAAATTCTGGAGCTAAAACGAGAAAACCAGCAGAAGATATGGGCGAATCAACAAACCGGGGAGTCCCACCATTTGGGTGTCGCCACCTGGCCACACTAGGGCCGCGGAAACGCGGCCCAAGCCGTGTTTCCGCGGCCTTGTTAGTTCTGTTGGGGGAGCGTTTGCTCCCCCAATCTTCCCACGATCTCTCCCCTCTGGTTTTTCCCTATAAATACCATTTTCAACAGAGAAGAAGGGAGCGAAGACTAGGATTAGAATTTTTGTTTAATTTTTAAGGTTTAGGCTCTTTGTTAGATAGTACAAAAGTTGTATCTTTGTTTTGTAATTTATAGTTCAGTGCAAATACTAGTGAGAGAGAGGAATTGAGTGATTGTATTCTGAAGATTGAAGTGACATCAATACAAGGATCAAGCTACCTTTTCTTCCACTCTATTTTACGGTATGTCTTGCTTTATTTACTTGCATTGTTCTTTGCCTTCCATGAGTAGCTAAATCAGTTTTCTGGGCTCACTATTACTCCTCTCTCTGATCCCTCTTCTTTTTGAATGGTTTTGATGAAAAGACCCAATGAATCATTTGCATGCCTAACTTAAGCCTTTCTTCTTGAAAGTTTTCTTGAAGGCACATGAGGATGGGTTTGGATGTTTAACTTTTACTTCTTTTAAAAATATCTCTTGAACTTGTTTTTATCTCATACTTGAACTTCTTGATGATTTAACATTCAATTCGAGATGATTTCTTAAAGAAGAGGATTAACTTTTCCAAACATCTTATGTGCTTTGCTTAAAGCTTTCTAAAATCAATCTTAAGTCGTTGCCTATGATTAAGTTGAGGCACTGAGGATTTCAATAGAAGAAAATATCGTTGAGTAGTAAGATAGTGAGCCCAGATTTTCGTCTTTATTAAAGACAACAAATCACTTTTCAAAGCTTTTTAAATCACCTTCTCCAAAACCTTTTCCAAATTTGCAATTTCTCTTTTATTCACTCCCCTTCTCTCCATTCTTCTTTTCAACTAAAAAGCGAGCACAATTTTTTGTTACTAAACAAAACGTCGAAAAACTTTCATCGCATTCCTCCTCGTGGACACGACCCGTTAGCCCAAAGCTACACGATAAATCCTTGCTCTTTCATTCTTTCAATCAGCCTTTCACATGAAGAAAAGGGCAAAGCGCCCCTAAGTGTTGATGGCGTTGCTTACGTAGCTTCAACATGGAGCGTTCAAAGTCCCCTTGGCCGCGTGGCAGAATTGGGCGTGCAATGCACAATTAGGTGTGAAGTCTTATTGGCTTTGCCTAACCAGAGAGCGCTTATTCCCAGCGCTAACTTCGCTCCTCTAAGTGAAGTTAAGGGCGTACCCCCAAGTGCTGATAGCATTGCTTATGCAGCTTCAGCACCTAAGGGAACTAATAAAGTCCCTAGCCACAAGGTTAGAACTAAAGTACTGTGTAGTGCTAATCACCTTCACCGCAATGCGAAGATTAAAGCGCCGTTGTACACTAAAAGCGAAGCTACCACAGCTTCGCTCCCAGTGCTTTCTAGCGTTAAGCTCGCACTTGGGGGTAGGGCTAAAAGATTAGCTTTGTCGAGTGAAGCTAATTCTACAGTTGAAGTTGTTTTAACTTCACTTGTAATTAAAAAGAGAAGCTTCACTAGAACTCCCCAACTCGAACAGCCTAGTACGGACCTCCTCGAGTCTCTGTACTAGACCGCTTAAGCTCGGTTAATCCTAATTTGTGAGAGTTTTTAATTAACAAACAAAAGGTCTGTTGTGAAGAACTAAGCCATACTTCTCCCTCCCGCTATGAACAAGCAGGGTGGCAGTTAGTGACGATCCATTTAGTACATTGCCGACTAGGCCAGTCCCCCTTACTCTTCCAGCCCGGCAGTTGGTTTTCGACTGACTATTGATTCAAGCCCCTGTAAAACCTTAGAAAAAGAATAAAGCACGAAACGTGCCAGATCTTCCCTCAGCATCCGTCAACATGATAGAAAGCGGACGCGAACCGCTCAGGGCCAAACGAGGGATACGTGATACTAATTCTCCTTCGTTTAGTTCTCCAGATTTAGACTATAGTCCCGATTTGGGCCAAGTCTTAGTAGGACAAGAGGGTGTATTCTGAAGCACAAGGTCCAGGGTAGCAATACCCCATAATTATGAACAATCATCCTCTTCAACTGGGGTATGTCGCCAGAACCACTGAAAAGTCTCTACCAATGGTCTGATGATGAGGGAGAATCTAGTGGATATGCCTCTTCAGCAACAGTCAGCTCTGCGCAGACAGGCAGAGTGTCAGCTAACGTGGCCGACAACAATAATGATGATCTTCGCCAATGGATGGAAGCTCAAGAACAGACTTTCAGGGCACAACAAGAAGCTTTGGACAATATTCAACAGATGCTAGCTCAGCTCCTGACCAACCAGAATAATAATGACACCAGGAGCAATCTTAATGAGGAGGAACATAATGATGATGAACATCCTAAGACTGAGAAGTTGAAGGAAAGTTCTTCAATCGATGCCGATGTCATTAAAGGCATCCAAGCTTAGATCGCATCCCTAACCCAAAGGGATGAACTGAAGAAAAGTAGGGGCAGTCCGTCCTTACCCATTGGAATGGGATTCGGTGCCACCCGCCGAAATTCAAGCCACCTATGTTACATACGTATGATGGTAAGAGTTTGACGAACCAGCATATCTATTACTTCCAGTCCCAGACTGATAATGTAATAGATAATGACGCCATCATGGCTAGATTGTTTATCGGTACTCTCAAAGGAGTGGCCTTCGATTGGTTCAGAAGTCTTCCACTGGGTTCCATTAATTCTTGGATTTATTTGGAGACTCGGTTCCTTTCTCACTTCTATGAGGATGACACTAGGGTAACCATGGATAAACTCCTTTCAACATTGCAAAAAAGGGAGAATCGGCCCGTGATTACATTGAAAGATTCAGGAATCTATCTCTGATGTGTCCAGCAGGGATGCCTTACCTATGTTATTGTAGACATGTGGGCACAACTTTCTGCACCAAGTAGAGATTCACATGGGGGCTATTAAGACCCACACTTAGAAAGAGCTTGTTGAGTAAGCTGAAATAGCCAAGAAGTCAGCTAAAAAGTTTGAGCCCTCCATGCCTAAGGGCAAATGGGGGGTAAACAACAAAGGACGTGGTGAAGTAGCACAATCTTCCTAATCAAAAGGGAAAGAAACCATGTCTGTGGAGTTGTCTGGATAAATTCCAGCAAAAACTAAGAAGAGTGGCGCCGGTAATCAGGAATTCAAGTTTCCTCCGAAACAGTACTCCTTTAAGATTAGCAGGTGATTACCATTTTTCACTTGCTTCGAAAGGGCAGTAAGTTGAAACTTCCAGAGTTTAAACACCCTAATGAAGTGGGACGTACGAACGATCCTGACTATTGCCTCTTCCATAGGATGGTTCATCATCCTACCAACAAATGCTTTGTCCTCGAGGACAAAATTCAGGCTCTGGTCAATGCTGGAGTTCTGACTTTAAAGTCAGAATAGAAGAAAGTCACTGCGAATATGGTGACTCTTGAGTTTGGCACTTTTTCAAAGGTTACTATCCCCTACAGAAATGTAAGTATCCTTCAACAAAGGCACGACTGGATGTAAGTAATCCTTCAACAAAGCAGCAGGAGGCTAAACGCCTCATTCCAATGACATTAAAGATCGAGAAATCATGTGGGTGCACCCAAATCTTGCCAAAGATGAACAATGAGACTCAAATATACTGAAGCCAAAGGGAAAATCCTGCAATGTTTGTATGCGTCGGAAAAGAGGGGATCAAATTGTAAAATTCTTTTGATTGGATAGAAAATTACAACAGATCGGTCTTTCGATTACAAGGGAGGGAGGATGTTGAGTCTTGAATCCTCCCTTTGTTTAAGGCTGGGTTCTTCGTGTGGCGATGGAGAGTGAATCTTGTTCTCCGTTGACCGGGTGAACGTCGAGATCTTCCAGGGCTTTTCTCTTCGGGTGGTTGACGGAGTAACACATCTCTGTCTACCAAAACTCTCAAAGAGAAGGTAGGCAAAGAGCAACTTGAACACAGCAAGTTCTTTGAAGGGTTTCTCTCTTTTCTCTCAGAGTTCTTTTCTCCCAAAAATCCTCCGACTGAAAAATCCGACCCCTTCTTCAATAGCGATGGGGCTATTTATAGGGGTTTCAGGGGCGTACGTGCCTCCTAAAAACACTCCATAATGGGGGCTAACCTTCCCCGTTATGTGGGCCGTGACTGGCCCCATAACCGGGACGGTTACAACTGAGACGCGGGTGTCAACCCACGCGCCTTGGAGCTGTTGAGACGCGGGTTTCGGCCTTCGCGCCTTGATGCTGAGACGCGGGTTTGGACCCTCGCGCCTTGGTGTTGAGACGCGGGTTTGGACCCTCGCGCCTTGGTGCTGAGATGCGGCTTTGGACCCTCGCGCCTTGGTGCTGAGACGCGGGTTTCGACCCTCGCGCCTTGGAGCTGCTGAGACGCGGGTAAGATTAACCTTGCGTCTTGGAATTCTGCTCTTCGATGGCTTGATTTTTAGACAGCCTACAGAATCCCCTCCAAAGTTTTCGACATTCCGCAGTTAAGTGGGACGGATTTCGAAATACTTTGGACTCTAGCTGAGCTCACCCTTGTGACTGGACTGTCAATGCTTCGGGTTTGATCTTGTCTGGAATATGGTCTTCGTGAGTGTACTGTAGAACTCTTTGAAGCCACCAAAGTTGATCGTGTTGAGTGTCTAGATGCACAGTCTAGACCTCCCCGATTGCTTTAAGCCTGTCATGGGTGCACTTTAAGCCGTAAGTGGATGGTCGTCTGCTTGTGCCAGTGTACTGTTGAACTGTTCTGCAGAAGCAAAGACTGAACGCCAGCTTTAAAGTTACGACTTTTATAGGGCTGCATCTTTTGGGATGAGAACGCGACTGATATTCCACAAGACAGACGCGATTCTTAGGCCGATTAGAGAGACGCATCTTTTTGGAGTAAAGACACGACTTTTTGGACGCAACAATAGCCTAGCTGAAGGGGTGCATCCATTGAAGAGGCGCGGCTGTTGGGTACGAATCCGTGCCATGTCATGAGTGCACTGCCACGTGTCCTGTGGAGCCGAAGGGACGTCTTCTTTTTGGCGTGCGAACTTCGCGCTACATTAAATGCGCCGTCCACGCGTCGAAAGATGATTCGATGTCGAGTCAATCGAGCCCATCACCGTGATATTTGCGAATCACCGGGCCTATAAATTGCAACAGTCGTTGAGAGAGTCCTCATTAGTCTCTCTTTCGTCTTCGCTTGCATCTGTTAGGGTTTTGAGAGAGAAGTGCTCTTTGTTCTCTTCTCTTCCGTTTTAGCATCAGATTCTTGCTTCGTAATGGCAGCCAAGGCCAAACGAACTGCTTCATCGTCGAAGGCGGTCGCCACTGAGGCCCAAAGGGGCGGCTCCTCCATGCAGGAAGCCCTTATCTCAGGTATAACGCCATCAGGCTTGATCTTCGCCATTAGAGGGGGTTTATGGAGTTCTTATAACCCTAAAAATCCCTTCTTTGAAAGAGAACCGCCAACCGTGGATTCGAAATCGTGCTTGATCCTCAGACGCGGTCTTTGAATTGACAAACAAGGCGCGGGTTTGATGACCCTACCGCTTTTATCCGCTTGAGGATGTACTTGTTTATTGAACATAGGGCGCCAGTAAGCCTTGCGTTCCGGGGTCATCACTTAGAATGTTTCTAATTGTGAAAGATCCGGACGCAGACTTGATTCTTGCGTTCTGTGACATCAGACGCTGATTTTCATGAATCTTGCGTCTGAGTCCAAGTACTTAGAGATTTTTCATAAGTCTTGGATTCTTTAAAACGCAGACTCCCTGCTGGCCTCATGGTCTCAGGTCTGGACGCGGGTCCTCATGTCTGGACGCGGATTCTCAGGCTGGACGCGGATTTTGACAATTTCTGTGTCCAACATCTCTTCTGCGTCTGAATTATAGACACTTAATCATTTTCGTTTAAACTTCTGATCAAGTGTCATTTTCTTATGCAGTGCAACACTCTTCCAGCCCACTCTCCAAGAGGCGCCACTTCGGGCACATAGGTGGTGCTGACCGCGATTTGACCTTTGTGCTGCAAAGGACTGCTCCTGTGACTACTGACAAGTTGAAGGAGCGAAGGGAGAGGCTCTCCAATGTTGACGCGGCAATCTTTCGGGAGCTTATGACTGACGCGGCATTCACAACGGATGCTCGTGCTCTGATGGAGAAGCCTGCTTTTTTCTTTGGAGACCATATTAGCGAGGGCGGCTATTCTCTGCATGACGGAGATTATAAATGGCTCCGTCAGATAGGGGATAGAAGGTTCTTTCTTCCATACATGGAGAGGATGTACCCACTATCTTATCTCCAGCACATGTCCGTCCCTCGAAAACTGTCATGGGAGCTTTCCCGACCTGTCCCTGAGATTACTCTCGGCAACCTAGGCTCCAAGAAGGTATATCATGCTGGCCATGATAAGGAGGCTCTCGGCCCGTTTCCCGGGCTGTTGAGGACTGATCACCCGGTAGGAGAAACTCCTAAACTCGGCACCACCTTTCTCAATGCATTCATGAAGGTGGGGGGTGATTTTCCGGTCGACTTCCGTGCGCCCGGGTGGATCCATTCCACTGAGAAGTATTGGTGGGGCAAGATGGTGAGCTTCGTCCTTGCCGATCTTGGGGGCTTGTTGGAGCATGTGGAATTGTACCAGGCGGTCAGGGCCGTGCAGTACGGTATTCCACCAAGTTCTCAAAACTTCTTTGGGATCCTGGAGCGGTACAATCCTCTGACGGGGACATTCTTCAATCCGGTCGGGGAGATGGACCTTGCCCTGCACGAGCTGTTCGAAGTCTCGGGGCTGGTAATGGGGGACTCTCCCTATGAGGAATACGTCCCGACTGCTGAGGAGCTTCACCTTATGAAGAAAGAGTCTCCTCGGGTGTACGAGACTTATTGGGAGGTGTTATGTCACTTCCACATTTGCGGCCAGATAACCTCTTGGAGGGCGAGGGGAGTCAAGCAGCTGTCTTGGGCAAGCTACTTGTTTAAGGGCGTCAATCAGAAAGACCATCCAGTGACCCGACTGGCTCCCAGCTCCGACGAGGAGATTGCCGATAGGATTCAGGCTTCCGTAGACTCCTACACCACGGAGTTAAACGAGGATACTTTCGAACCTGACACGGTTTTTGAAAGTTTCCATCATCAGGCCCGGACCCCTATCTCTAATCGAGCACTGCTGGCGGGCTTCTTAATGTTGTGGTTGAAGCGCTGTGTGGTGCCGACACTGCCACATGAAGTGATTGTTGCCGATGTAGTGTACCCCGCAGTGCTCCTGGCTTATGGTAGGCCCATAGCCCTCCTCCCGGCCATGGCGGCCGGTATTCAAAGCGGGTTGCGGGCCTTAACCCAGAGTCTGTGCAGGGTAGAGAAGGTTGTCGACTCCCAGGGTGAGCCGATTGTTGACTCAGAGGGGAGGCCGACGGTAAAACGTCCCAACCCTCAGGTTGAACTTCCCTACACGTACCTAATGGCTTGGTACGTTATGCACTGTCCCTCCCTGATGACGCCGGTGTCTTGGAGTGAAGGGTTTACCCCTTTCGTACAGCGGTTGGAGGGTTCAAGCTGGTGTAATACTTATATGTATTTCGTTCGTAAGTGCATTCTAGCTGCTTCGAACTACCAGCTCAATCGCTGCTTCCCCGAGATTGCTGGTGCATCTTTCGGGGATAAACTTGCTGACTTCGTGGGCCCAGATAACTTCACAAGGTTGTCATCGGGAGCCTTCTGGTGGTTGGTCAATATTCGGCCCGGGTATGTGCTTTTCCGACAAGGGAATTCGTGCACGATCGAGCCGTACATGCCAAATCGCTTCGCCCGACAGTTCGGCTATGACCAACTATATGTCGGTAATCCCAACGCTCGACTCGCCTTCAGTGGGAACTTGTTTGAAGGTGCTCGGGCTTGGTATTATAGCGTGGCCGGAGGGACGGAAGTGCTTTTTCGTCTGCCCCCCAAGGAACCGAAAGGCTGTACAAGCCTTTACTTCTGTACCTGGTACTTCCAGGCCAACCAAACGCCTGCCTTTGCTCCGGAGTACTCATGCATCGAGAGCATCAATGCATCTTACGAAGCAAAGTTGGGGTCCAACAAACGCTCACGAGGCGTTGAGGAGTATCGGAAGGCTCTGAAGGAGACCAGAAGGGTATCAAGGGAGGAGCCTCGAGCGGCAAAGGGTCGACAGGTGGCGCGTAAGCGTCCTCAAGGCTCTACTTCCACTGTTGAGCCTACCCCCAAGAAGGTCCGGAGAGACTTGGCGGCCGCAGCTTCTCCGTCCGAAGACGTCCCTTCTGGTGTTGAGGAACAGAGGGAAGAAACGGAAGATGAGGATGACGCCTCCTTAGTCCGTACCTGTGGGTTGCGCAGCAGGGGCCCCAGGATTTTAGAGGAAGGGGAGTTCGCTGACAAACCCACCACCGCTGACGAGGCTGAGCAGCATGAAGTCGACATAATGAGCGGAGGTGATGTTGAAATTCCAGGGGTCTCAACTCAGCCCGGGTCTTCCTCAGCTCACGAGAGGAGGAGGAGGCACAACAGCCTGGGTCCCCTACTGTACTAATCCCTAGTCCTCGGGTAGTTGACCCCAGCCCTACCACTGGGGTATTTAGGGGCAAGGCCCCGGTTGCCGAGGCTTCCCATGTTGCACTATCGTCTTCTTCATCCGAAGAAGAAGGGTATGATTCAGGCGATGAGATCGACTTTGGCGATGAACCCGCTCCTCCTGATCTGAGTAAATTCTCACACATCTCGGAGGAGGAAATATATGGGTGTGAGCCGGTGACGGGGTCACCACTAGCGGCAGTTACTCCTACTGCAGGTATTTTTATTGTCTTTTTTTTTGATCCGGTTTCCCTTCGAACTGGGGAAAGGTTCTGACATTTTCCTTTTAACTTTAAGCTGTAGGGCTGGCCGCGGACAGTGAGGCTGCAACTTCCTCCCATATCGAGGAAATGATACAAGAGCTGGCCCAGCAGGAGAGCATTGAGGCTCCTGCTATTGAGATGCCTCAAAAGAGGGCAATTATTGAAGTTGGGGAGACCTCCACCCTGCAGGATTCGCCTAAGAAGTCGCCATCTTTGGAACCTCAGCTAGGTAAGGAAATGTTGATATCTTGAATGTTTTCCTTTTACTGTCATGACTGACGCTTTGGTGATTTGCAGAGAGGGCTGAGGAAGCTCAGGCAGAGGACTTGGCAGTCAGCGTCGACTCAGGAGGGGCAGCCAGCGTCGACCCAGCGGGCAGTACAATTCAACCCTCGACCGCGGGTTCCGAAGAGGTCAGGCCTGCTGCTACTTCTGTCGCCATGGAGGCTGCTATGACGGCAACCGCCCCGGAAGTGCCGGTGACCATCTCAGCTTCTGTCGCACCTGTCGTTGACCCTACTCCTGCACAGGATGAGTTGATTCCCATCCCTCGTCCTGTGATAGAAAGGGGATCTGGGAGCACTTCAGCAGAATTCTCCCCAGCTGGTGATATCATGGAGGAACTGACACGCCAAATGGTGCAGCAGTTCTTCATTTTTATGCGGTCATGCATTGACCTCATCCTTTCTGGGGGCAGCTCTTTCGAGTTTGCCCGAGTACTTCTTGAAAATCTAATCGAGAACATCGGGCATACTGGAGGTCCTTCGCAGGCCAGGGCATGTCTAATGCTGGTGGAACAGTTAGGAAGTGACTTGAAAGAGCTCAAGTCCTTAGAAGATGCTAGCTCAGTACACGAGGCCCAGGCAACTCTGAATAGGCTTCTTGCTGCTCAAGAACAAGAGCAGAAAGAGATGGAGAACCAAATAGCTGAAGAGACCCGCCATCTCGAATATTTCCAGGCTGACCGTCAGAAGCTGATTGGCGATTCAAAGGAATCTGAGCTCGTCATGCAGAGCGCAGAGCAGGTGATTATCAGTGCTCGGGCTTCCATAGCCAAGGCAGAAGCCTTGATTGCAATCAATGAGCAGAAGTTTGCCACTGCTAAGAAGAAGCTGGAAGAGCTGGAGGCTGCCAGGACGCAAGCTGACGAAAATCTCTCCACTCACTCCTCCAGATTGGAATCTCTACGAGCGCAGCTGGCTGCGAAGAAATTCTTATCTGAAGAGGAGTTGCGGGTCCAAGCTCTCATGGAAGCTGAGAAGGCGCGTCAACATGAGATACATCGCCTTAGAGAATAAATCCGTTCTTTGGCGAACCAGGATTTTTAGCTTTCTTCTTCTTTTCCTTTGTAAAGAAAAGGACACTCTATTTACCAAGAGTGTTCGTATCTACTTTTATCATTTTTGAATAATAAAAGTTGTTGAAATTTTTGTTCCACCTTCATTGCCCCGCTGTGGATGAAACCAACTTCTTAATCACAGATTTCGGCTGTGCTCTTCTGGCTGGCTGTGAACGCTGAACTTAGATAAAACTAGGTTCTTTTGCCGAAACGCGGCGTCGATTCATAAAAGAGACGCGGCTCTGAGGCACGCGATTCTGACCTGCTAGTGAAGACGCGGTTCAAGTGGACGCGAAGGACGCAGCTTTGAGCGTGACTCACTGGCCGCAGTCTTTAACTTTATCCAGGCGCAGGAATCAGGATGCATCAAGAGTGTGGTCTCACGCCCCTTACAATTGACGCGGTCTGGGACGTGACGCTGAGACTCGGTGCAAGACCTCTCTTTATCCATACAGACGCAGCTCCAAGATACTTGTGAAAGTGATAGGCCTTCTCTGCTGAAGATATAAGCTTTGGGACGCAGCTCTATGTGCTTTCCTACTGAGACCCCCAGAATGAGTCCCTTTTGTTGATGGACGCAACCTTGAGTTGTCCGAGAGACGCGGAGCAACTTTGAGTCATCCAAGAGACGCGAAGGGTCTTCTAACTTGGAATGAAGGAGAACGCCACTTTTTGAAAAGGATGCGCGAGCCTCTAGACGCGACTTTCACATCTGCGTTTGGCGCAACTTCCTAGGCATTAAGTGCAGCCTGTCATAAAGATCCTACGAGATTTTCAAACGTCAAGTCTTCGTTAACGATTGGGAACCCGCATCATCCGTTGTTTCCTGAAGCGGTTGTCCACGCGTCGGTTCTTCATTGGGCTTAGTCGTTAATGCCTTTTAATGTCAAACCGGCGCTGGCGGTTAGAGACCAGCGTCTTCGACGCTTCCCGAAGCAACGCTCCACGTGTCAGCCTTCCATTGGGCTTTGACAGTCGTGCGGTCATTAAGGCTGACGGTTCTAATTGATGAACCATTAATTATGGTTATCATGGGCTGCCTATAAATAGGGCTTACTCCCTTCCTTTAGCAGTCCCATACTTGGACTGTTTTCTTTTGACAGCGAGTGCAGTGAGGGACTCCATCTTCTCCCTTCAAGGACTTTTCCAGGGGCTTGCCTCCATGGATGAAGATGACCCCGAGCTTTCATGCTTCTGTTTGGTCTCTTCAGAAGATTACCACTGTCAAGTGATTTCAATAGCAAAAAGCGTCTCCTTGAGCACCTTTTATGTCCGCGCTTCGATGCAGAGAGTTCAACTCTTAGTGGAGGCCTCTGCGGGTACGCCTTCTTGGTTTGCTATGACATTTTTAACCCGGCCAGGTTTGAATTTTGATATCTCTTAAAGAGATATTATCACCTGGATGAAGTCTTAGTTGGTGCATTCCTTTTCTGAAATTTGCGCCATCGACTTAAACTTCTCTGGACGCCAGTATAGAAGATTTAGACACCTGGCCGCAGGCTCTGCATATGGAGCTCGCGTCTTGAGGCTGTCAACTTAGGAGAATCTCAATTCAGGCTGGAGGTCTCAGGCTTGAGTCTTGCAACCCCTGTTCATCCACAGGGAGATGGCAATTCTCTCGTCTGATTCTCTTCACGTCTCGTCCTTTAAGCGCGGATATCAAATGAGACTGCATCTGAATTCCGCGTATATCAGAATTTTGACCGCGTCTGTTTCTGCCGCCGCAGATGTTCGCTGCGCGGATCATTCCCGCGTCTGAAATCCTTCGGCAATAGCTGCGTCTGTCACTTAGTTTTTCTGTTGAAGTATACTAAGCTTCAGATCTTCTAATTTCGCTGCTTCTTGCAGGTAAGCTTGATCATCCTTTTTCATGTTCGTTGGGCCCGTGGGAGAATATATCGGCCGGCGAACTTGTTCGATGTTCGTCCACAAGAGAAGAAATCATGGTCTCCGTCGTCCACAAGGGAAGAAATCATGGTCCCTGACGGGGACTTAACCCTCGCCAAGATCTCTTTGAATTCGACGCACCAGTCATGCTTCTTGGCATGGCATGGTCAGAGTAAGGATGGCGGCGGGGGTAGCGGTGGATATAGTGGTGGTTAGCATCCCCTGTGAGGTCTCAAAACCTCCTCTTTACTCCAGAAGTGATATCGAGGAAACTCCATGCTCACTGGACGACCTTCTGGCGGAAGAGATGTTCATCAACGAAGGATCACACCCCCACTTCGGATGGTCAGGTGGAGTCAGAAGACTCTGCTGCCTTTCGACCTTAAGAAACACCATTGTTCTCGATCAACCAAGGACCTCTTCGATGTTTACATCATGCATCATAGTGCAACCAGCTTCTGATCATTGCCACGACGTCTGATCCTACTTTGATGCCCTTCCAAACATCTTGTACCTGGAATTGTATGCAGCTTTGAGGAGTGAGTGCAACCTCTGAGAGGGAGAGGGACTTCTTTGTGTACTCCTTAATTGTAACACTCAATCTCATTGTATAAGAGAGCGTTTTGTATCACTTTCATGTGCCTGGATATAAATAAAAGTGACACTTTTCTTTTTGTTTCATCTATTGTCTTGAACTCTCTTTTTTTTAGGTCAGACAAATAGAAACAAAGAATCATTGGCTTGTCAAAATCATGATGAAAATTTTAGCAAGTCAGATTTTGTGGAGAAAAGATCCTATCTGAGGAACCCACAATGCTGTCAGAGGTGTGATATTAACTTGACAGAGATAAGGTAATTTTTGGTGGACCTGCTACTTTATAAAAGAAAGTAACAGGTTGAATTGGTACCCCCAGGGAAGATGAACTTTTATCAGAGGTCTGGGATTAACTTGATTAAGATCAGCTGGGGAGTTAATGAAAACATTGTTAATGGTGTAATGTTAACCTAACAATGTTTTTTTTTGGTAGACTTGTTGTTCTGTTGAGGAGAATAACAAGTGAGGCTAGATTCGCGGGGATCTAGGGAAGTTTTTACCGTTAGAGGTGTGATATTAACTTAACGGGTTGAAAGTTATCTTGTCAGAAGTGTGATGTTAACTTGACGAGAATGTGAGTCAGAGGTGTGATATTAACTTGACTCAGAAGCATTTCAGCTTTCATTTGGGAAAACTGAAAGTGTCATTGTCATAGGTGTAGTGTTTAACTTGACAATGAGGGTAATGCTAGAGGTGTAATTTTGAACTTGGCATTAGTCATCTCGACTTCGACAAGGAAGTCCGAGGGAAAGTCATGGCTGTAAGTGTATTGTTGAACTTGGCGATGACCTGGATGCTAGAGGTGTGGTGTTAAACTTAGCATCGTTCATTTCAGCTTCGAAATGGAAGTCTGAAGAAAGGTGACTGTCAGAGGTGTGATGTTAACTTGACAGAAACTTGATGTACTGTTTAGAAGTATAATGTTAACTTAACAGTAATTTGTCAGAGGTGTGGTATTAACTTGACAGAAATTGACTTGCGATATGAGCAGTTTGAGGACCTATCATTCCATTGATGAGAATTGACAAGTGGAGTTTAAAAATGTCAGAGGTATAGTGTTAACTTGACAAATTTGAATTTGCGATATGAGCAATTTTGAAGACTTGCCATCCTATTGATGAGAATTGGCAAATGAAATTTGAAGTGCCAGAGGTATAGTGTTAACTTGGCAACGACTGTATTTTGTAGACCTACCATTCTGTGGATGAGAATTGGTAAGGGATTTTGGAGGGGAAAGTGGAGTCGAGTCCACTTAGGATTTTTAGCAAACCCTCAGCTATCAACGGGTTTGATACGCCTTTACCAACTACCGTTTGAGTTGGGCTAGCCATGCTATTCCCCTCAGCATGATGAGTTATCGAAGACTTATGTTGGACTTAAAAGCCAACATTTTCCTCTATCCTTAGCCGTCAGGGGCGTTGGATATTAATAAAGAGGCTCTTCTTGTTTTGATCAGAGGTGTACGTTTAACTTGATCGGGGGAGGAGTACTATTAAGGATAGTACTTCTTCAAGAATCTGCCATTGATTGGCATCATGAGTGTATCACCATTTGAAGTTATGAGGCGATACGATCCATTTGAGTAGACTGACTCTACTACAAATGGTCCTTCCCATTTGGGTTGGAATTTTCCTTTTGTCTTGTGCGTCATCACCATGGGTCTTCTGACAGCTAAGACAAGGTCGCCTTTCTTGAAAGTTCGCACTTTAACTTTCTTGTTGAAGGCTCTGGTAATTCGAGCTTGGTAAAGCTCGATTTGTTGCTGGGCCTGCAGACGCTTGTCATCTAAGGCTTCCAATTCTTGGAGTCGCTGTCGATGCTTCTCCTCATTCGTCATCTCTGCTGTCAGGGCGACGCGTAGAGATGGAATTTGGATTTCGAGTGGAAGCACGGCTTCACACCCATATACTAAAGAAAATGGTATAGCTTTAGTTGGGGTTCGAACAGTTGTGCGATAAGCCCATAAGCATTCACCCAGCTTGTCATCCCAGTCACGTTGACTTTTCGAGACGAATTTCTTGAGAAGCTTGCCCATGGTCTTGTTGAAAGCTTCTGTGAGGCCATTAGCGGCAGGATAGTATGCCGTTGAGGACACGCTCTGGATTCTGAACTTGGCGCAGAATCTCTGGAAAGCCTGGCTGATGAACTGGGGTCCGTTGTCGTGGACAATTCGCCGAGGTACCCCGAAGCGGTAAATGACGTGATGTTTCACGAACTTGATCACATCAGATGACTTCACCTCCTTCAAAGGAACGGCCTCAGCCCATTTGGAGAAGTAATCGGTTATTGCCAAAATAAACCGATGTTCTTTTGATGACGGTGGGCTGATAGGGCCAACCACATCCATTCTCCATATTTCAAATGGCCAAGTAGAAGCCGTGGAGTGAAGGTAGCCTGGTGCTTGATGGATGAAATCGCCATGTACTTGGCAGGCGTGACATCTTTTGGCATAGGTGATGGCGTCGACAATCATCTTGGGCCAATAATATCCCAACCTTTAGAGTCGGTATGCTAGTTTTGGACCAGGTTGATGGGCTCCACACATGCCGTCATGGGCTTCTTTCAATACCTCCTGTGCTTCCTTTTGTGAAAGGCAGCGAAGCAAGATCCCGTCATGCGATCAACGATACAGTGTTCGTGTAATCGCATTATAGTAGAATTCAGGGGCTTTCCTTCGAATGGCAGCCGCTTCCTTGGTGTCCTCAGGCAGGATGCCATACAGGACATAATCAATGTAGGGGAATCGCCAGTCTCTAGGCTCTGGGTCGGTTGACAATTCCAGTGCTTCTTTGCTTTGAGAATCTCCTGTTGGTTCCTGGTAATCCTCATGAGCAAATCTCGGACAATACAGATCGTGGCTGTAGACGAATATCTTCTCCCTTGCTCCAGTTGGAAGAGCTAAGGAGGCCGCGAGGGATGCGAGTGCATCTGCATGCGTATTTTGCCTGCGCGGTACATGGTCGATGTAGAAGTTTGTGAACCTCTCGGCCATGTGGATAGTTGCGTTGTAGTAGGGTACTAGGTCCTCATGTCTGACTTCGTACTCCTTCGAACTTGGCTGACGATGAGTTTAGAGTCGCCGTATGCCTCGAGATTTTTAACGCCAACCTCATCGGCGAATTGCATCCCAATCAAAAGAGCGTTGTACTCCGCCACATTGTTGGAGCAAGGCTCAGTTAGCGAGACGGCTTGGGGAATCACATAGTTCTGTGGCGAGACGAGTACTACTCCTACTCCTGCCACTATGTGTCCTTTTGGGCTTGTTCTGGACGCACCGTCAAAGAAGAGTTGCCACACTTGACTTTCAAACGATGTCTGAGTCAAACAGACTTCGGCCACTTCATCTGGGAGATCTTCGTAGACTTTGGCTGCCCTCGGATCTGGGTGCTCAGCTAGGAAATCT
Source organism: Agave tequilana (assembly GCA_038442645.1). Lineage (NCBI taxonomy): Eukaryota > Viridiplantae > Streptophyta > Magnoliopsida > Asparagales > Asparagaceae > Agave > Agave tequilana. The sequence continues at coordinate 26,709 of JAVJIF010017484.1, forward strand.
GCCACCGCTTGTCCCTTAATAGCCTTTTGCGGCAAAAAAGTGCATCTCATATTGGGATAGCAATATGGCCCATTTTGCCAGCCGGCCATTTAGCGATGAAGGATTTGTCATGAGTAACCTCAAGGGGTTAAATTTTGATATGACGTTTATAGTTTGGCCTACCAGATAGTGTCGCATTTTCTGAATGGCAAACACTAATGCCAAACATTCCTTCTCGATCGGGTTATACCGATGTTCGGCTCCGATCATTGTTCTACTCAGATAGTAGATCGCTTGCTCTCGTCCTTGATCGTCATTCTGAGCTAGTAGAGCTCCCAAAGAATGATCCATTGCTCGGACGTATACCAGGAAAGGTTTTCGGATATCGGAGCTGCAAGGACTGGTGGTTGGGTGAGGTATTGCTTGATTTCCTCGAACGCTTGTTGGCAAGCGTCGTCCCAAATGAACGAGACACCCTTCTTCATTAACTTGGCGAAGGGTTGGCATCTTCCGGAGAGATTTGAGATGAACCTGCGGATGCACGCCAATCGTCCTTGCAATCCCCTGAGTTCCTTGAGATTTCTCGGAGATTGCATCTCCTGGATAGCGCGAACCTTTTCCGGGTCTAAATGGATTCCGGTGGAGGTTATAACAAACCCTAGGAACTTGCCACTGGCCACCCCCAGGAAGGATTTGGTAGGATTCATCTTCAATTGATGAGCTCGCATGATGTCGAAGATAACTTTTAGGTCAGCTATGTGATCACCCTTAGCGCGACTTTTCACCGCGATGTCATCAACATAACATTCTACTGTTTTGCGCATGTGCTCGTGGAAAATGGCGTTCATGGCCCTTTGATATGTTGCCCCTGCATTCTTCAGTCCGAAAGGCATGACGGTGTAGCAGTATACCCTCAATGGTGTCCTGAAGGAGGTGTGCTTTTCGTCGTCAGGATACATTTTGATTTGATTGTATCCTGAGAACCCGTCCATGAAGGACATTCGTTCGAATCCACAAGTATTGTCAATCATAACATCTGTGATTGGCAGTGGGAATTCGTCTTTGGGACAAGCCTCGTTTAGATCACGGAAGTCGATGTAGATCCGGATCTTTCCGTTTTTCTTAGCAACGGGGACGATGTTGGCTACCCAATCGGGATGTTGCTCTTCCCTGATGAAGCCAGAATCTATAAGCTTTCTGACTTCTGATTGAATCGCCTCCATTATCTCTGGACGGAACCGTCGCTGCTGTTGTTTGAAAGGCTTTACGTCTGGATTGATGTTGAGGCGGTGCATAGCCACTTGAGGATCAAGTCCAGGCATGTCTTCGTAATTCCAAGCAAAGACATCTTTATACTCTTGAACAAGAGATATTAGATCCTTTTTCTCTGACGGTGACAAGCCATCGCTTATGAAGATGGGCTTAGGATTAGCCTCATCCCCCAGATTGATCTGAACAATCTTGTCTTCTGTGGGTGGCTCGCGCTGCTCAAAGCGGGTATCCCAAAGAGTATTTAAATGTTTGATCCAAGGATCTGTATCAGATTGGATCATTTCTTCATCTCCGTCTTCCAGGTGGCTTGTTGAAACCATGTTCACTGAAAGTTCTTTGAAGATGTTGCCGACACTAGCATCTGACTCCCATGATGACGTGCCTGAAGAGTAATCGTGACCTGACGATTCTCGAGAATCAGAGGCTGATGGAGCCGGAGTTGATATGTAGCCCAACCCCCTGCGCATCCGATGATAATAATCGGGTGCTTTTCCTTTTGGCATAAAGGATCGAAGTAGCGTCCTCCGTCCTTTGCCGAAGTTCAACCCGAGTCTGCTGGTTAGGTCATACCCCATGTTTTTCATCATTCTGAGTGTCTTTGGCTCATAATGACCGAACTGAGGGGATTCCTGCTCGCTTTCTGATTCTTCATGGTCCATTGGCTTGGAGTCAATTCGTCCAAAAAGAATTGGTCTTTGGCCCTTCCTTCTCGCGGGAACCATGAATATTGATTGTTGCGCATCGCCGACATTTCGACATGTTTCAAAGGACGATTTCACTGGTACATGCAACGATGTCAAAGCACCCATTGCCGACCAGAGATCGTCATCCAAGTTGGTGCTAGTGTCTGACGGCACTGAATCAGAAGCAAACACAAAAAAATACGCTAAATCTAATTCTTCATTAAGGTACCAACCGCCTACATCATCGGCGGAGGTATTATCAACATCGGGCTTATTAGTGCCCGTTACAGGTGGATCTAGCTCCCACACACACTCATCTTCCTCCAGCTCGGTGTCAGCTTCATTGCCAGAGTCGGGTTCCTCTGGTTGCGGGACTTCTTCTGTTTCCACAGATTCTTGATACAGGAGGGAATCTGTGAAATAATTCTCCACTCCCTTGAACGGATGCCTATCGGCAATCAGCGTTCGCACCTTTCCACTCCCGTCAATGTATTTCATGACTTGGTGGAGAGTAGAGGGAACGATAGAATTGCGATGAATCCAGGGTCTTCCCGCAGTAGATTGTAGGAGGTGTCAGCATCTATGACATAGCATGTCACCTCTGACCTTAGGTCCCCAATCTGGCATTTGAGCTTGACTTTTCCCATCGGACGGGTACTATTGGCATTGAACCCATAAATGGTCGTCTGGGTAGGGCTCAAACGGTGAGTGGGAATCCCGAGATGCTGCATGACTCTGCGAGGCATGATGCTCAACGCAGACCCGGGATCTACCTGGATGCGATTCACCTCAGATGATCCAATATACCTTGCGAAGTAAAGGGGTCGATCATGCTTCCCTTTGACTTGCATGTCTTCTGCCGTGAAGGTAATGCAGGGAATATTTTGGGAGGCGTGGAGGCAATCCTCTACATCTTCCTCCTTCGGTGGCTGGGTCATGAAGACTTCAGCATTAGCCAGAGCTTCTTGTAGAGCTTCTCTGGTCGACTTTGATAGTCTAAGAAGCTCATAAAGAGTAATCCGCGCTGGGATATTAGCTAACTGAGCCAGGACATCAAAGTGGTAAGGTGCTGTGGAACCTTCCGCTACGTCCTTCAAAAGAACTCGAGAAAATCGAAGTTCTTTTTGTTTCTCCCCGGGTTGCTTCGTAGAGGGCTTGGCTGGCTCTGCGGTGGGTCTTGGAGGAGTTACCGCCACTTCGCCATACTTTTTCAAATATGGCTGCCCCGAACGGGTTTCTGCCACAAGCTGACTGGGTTCCGCGGCCAGAACTATTATCTCCTCTTCTGAGTCGGTCAGCGGGGGAATATCAGTTTTCGCTTCTCGAGAAGAGGCACACACCACGTTGCAGGATGAGGCCTTTACTTTGCCTTTGGACTTCCTGCTGGTTACAGTAGTCCATTGCTGGCCATCAATAAGGTCGGGATGAACCCACATGACTTCTCCCTGAGGTATGGGAACAGGTATCAAGCCCTTTTCTTGCTGCTGGTGCGGGTCTGTTTTGACCATTCTCAGCTCTCCTCTTGGGATAGGGACTACTCCAGAGGGTGTTGGGGGTTATCTCCCAAACTGAAGAACTGACGTCATATTAGCCTTCACCTTCTTCTGCTCTGGTCGGAGTTTCAATACCTCCGCGTCAATCAGGGCCTGAAGGATGTCCTTGAAGACATAACAGCTCTTGGTAGGATGTCCCAACATCTTGTGGTACATGCAGTAGCTGGGATTGTCAGTTTTACCGACTTCCTCGGGGCGTCTAGCTTCAGGAAGCTTCAGTCGATTGCTCTTGTTGAGTAATTTGAAGAGCGAGTTGACATGTTCATCCTTGAAGGAATACTGCTTGTTGGCCCGTGGTTAGCTTGTAGAGCCACTTCCTTTGACCGGTTGAGGCTTAGCAGGGGATTTGGTTTCTGCTGCCAAGTTATCCTTCCTTTTGGCTTGGAGGGATGTGTCCGGCGCACGCCTCGTTGACCTTTCAGGCCTGGGTTTGTTTTCTTTCCGCTCTGACGCGGGCGACAATCTCCTCAGCCTGTTCACCTTGTTGGACTAATTATTTCCAGGTGCGGCTTTCAGCAACTCCTATTTGAGCAAGGAGTGAGGTTTGGAGATTGTGGCGGCATGTTTGCACCAGGGTAACCTGGGTCATACCGCTCGGGCATCGGAGTGCCACGTTCCGAAATCTTTCCACGAAAGACTTAACGGACTCTCCCTTTCGCTGCTTGGTGGCTAAAAGGGTAGGCATGTTGACCTCCGAGTCATCTTCAAAGAAGCGAGTTAAGAAGAGCTTCTCCAAGTCGCCCCAATTCTTGATGGAGCCTTCTGGAAGCTTCATGAACCATTCAAAGGCCAGCCCTTTTAGGGTGCCGATGAATAAACGCGCCAGGATGGCGTCGTTATCTACCACATTCCCAGTTTGGGACTTAAAATAGTAGATGTGTTGGTTCGGTGAACCCTTCCCATCAAATGCTTGGAGGGTTGGAGCCTTGAACTTGGGCGGATATGGAACCAGGTCCAACTCGGCTGGATATGGGCGGACCACCCCTGCTTCTTGGAGACCTTTCCGATTGGTAAGGGCTTCAAGGCGCTGCTCCAACTGATTCATTCTTTTAGAATGAACCTTTCCCTGGTCTTGATCGTTCTTTTCCTGCGACGAGGACTTAGACGAACCAGAGGAGGGTTGCCCTTTCTTCTCAGAGTGTTCGGAAGATGAGCTTTTTCCCTCTTTTAGTTTGCCCTTAGACTTTTTAGGGGGAGATTTCTTCCTGTCTTTGAGCAGCTGTGAGAACATTTGCTTGAGAGAGTCGATGGATTCTTGCTGAGCACGAATCATCTCAAGTTGTTCCTTCTGGACCTGGGCTTGCAGCTCCAAGCGCCGGGCTGTCTCTTCAGGAGTGCTCGTCATGTAGGTGAAGGCCTCCTTCTCGATGGAAGAATTCGAGGCCTGCGATTCTGCTACAGCAGAATGAGAGTCATTCATTTTGACGCCCCGGGCCAGGGCATTATAGTCGATCGGGGGAATGGCCCCGGTCCGGGTGCGAGTGTGTCGGTACACTCCTTCCGGTTCAGAGTCAGACTCGTCAGAGCTGACTACAGGCTATTTTCCCCTGCTCTGCTTGCCATGTTAGCAGTGAGCTCTGGATACTCAGTGTCAGAGAATGTCCTCCGCCTGTGAGAGCGTCTTCTTTTGGCTGAGGGGGGAATCAGGGTCAGCTGTCTAACTAAGGACTGCCGGTTCACGCCTGAACTACAACAGCACTCAGAGAGCATAGAGATGAGCCGTTGGCAGCAACATGATGAAGTGGTTTGACTAGCACTTCTTTTCTTCATCAAGTAATCCCTTAGATCCATGGAAAGAGGATCGAAGAGATTACCTCGCAATTTCAGGGCGGGAGGTATCCTTGCGCTGTACAGCTTGGACGCAGAATTCAGAGGCGTGGTTTTCACGCCGCAGCTGTACAACGCGTGTCTGGCGTCTCTGTTGAGACGAGACGTGACTGTCGCGTTGCTGCTTGGTGCGTCGGGGCAAAGACGCTTGAGAGAGAGTGGGCTGCTGGGCCCTACGCCTAAGGGCGCGCTGTACGCAGGCTTCGCCTTGGCGTTTGGTGAGTTGGGCTTCAGAGGGCCTAATTTGGGGAGTCTCGCGTTTGGGCCGCCAAACGCGGACTTCGCGTGCTGGACGTGGCGCGACCAAGGCACCGGATTGAGCTTCATGTCCTGCTTCAGTTGGACGGTCAGAGGTTCCAACTTGCAGTTGACGCGCACGCCTCCTCTGTCGACGCTCAGCGTTTCGGTTGCGTCGTGGAGGTGGGGAGAAACCAACGACGACTTAATGCTGAGGGAGAGGGTGGACTGGGTGAACACCAGAGGTTTTGACCACACGGGTCTCCTGAGAGACGTTGACGCATGTGTTCCGCATGGCGCGGTTGGTCGCAACGGCAGTTGTGCCTGAGACCACGCGGGCCTCTTGAGAGACGTTGGCGCGTGTATCCTGCTTGGCACAGTTGGCTGCGACACCCTTCACAGTAGCAGCACCCGAGAGGGTCTCAGAGCAGATTTCGGGGCAAGTCCCCGTAGAGACCCTGCGACAGACGTAGGTCTTTGGGCTCTTGGAGCCGGAAAAGAGAAACTCTTCATACTTTGCCTGGTCGAACTCGACGACGAGCGATTCGACCATCTTCCCCTTATGGAGGACGTCACCTTGCGCCACGATTTGTTCGTCAGTGACAAATGTAGTCCCCAGCGGAGTTGCCATCTCTTGTATGCGTCAGAAAAGAGGGGATCAAATTGTAAAATTCTTTTGATTGGATAGAAAATTACAACAGATCGGTCTTCCGATTACAAGGGAGGGAGGATGTTGAGTCTTGAATCCTCCCTTTGTTTAAGGCTGGGTTCTTCGTGTGGCGATGGAGAGTGAATCTTATTCTCCGTTGACCGGGTGAACGTCGAGATCTTCCGGGGCTTTTCTCTTCGGGTGGTTGACGGAGTAACACAGCTCTGTCTACCAAAACTCTCAAAGAGAAGGTAGGCAAAGAGCAACTTGAACACAGCAAGTTCTTTGAAGGGTTTCTCTCTTTTCTCTCAGAGTTCTTTTCTCCCAAAAATCCTCCGACTGAAAAATCCGACCCCTTCTTCAATAGTGACGGGGCTATTTATAGGGGTTTCAGGGGCGTACGTGCCTCCTAAAAACACTCCATAATGGGGGCTAACCTTCCCTGTTATGTGGGCCGTGATTGGCCCCATAACCGGGACGGTTACAACTGAGACGCGGGTGTCAACCCACGCGCCTTGGAGCTGTTGAGACGCGGGTTTCAGCCTTCGCGCCGTGATGCTGAGACGCGGGTTTGGACCCTCGCGCCTTGGTGCTGAGACGCGGGTTTGGACCCTCGCGCCTTGGTGCTGAGACGCGGGTTTCGACCCTCGCGCCTTGGAGCGGCTGAGACGCGGGTAAGATTAACCTTGCGTCTTGGAATTCTGCTTTTCGATGGCTTGATTTTTAGACAGCCTACAATGTTGTCTCTGTCTTGCCAGATGATGACAGCATAACAGTAGCTTATCTCAATGACTTCAAAGATGAGAAGCAAGCTTTGACAACACAGGATGCTGCACCTCAACCAACAAGTACTCGGTCTGAAAAATCATACCTGAGACAGTATGAGAAAACTACTGACGAGACACAACAGCCAACGACGTCAGGGGAAGTACTTATTCCAGCTTCAGCTCCAACGCCAGGAAAAGAAAATAAAAAAGAAGTCCGATTTGATTGAGTATTGAAGAAAATTTCAGGTTCGTGACTTGATGCCCCTTTCCGCTTTGATATATTGGCACATCTAGCCAATATTCCTGCTCGGATCACTATATACGAGCTGCTTTGCCCATGAAGAAGATGAGAAAGGCACTCAGGGACGCGTTGGCTAATTCAGAATCATTTCTGATATATCCCAGAGGCCTCTGAAAATGACACTCAACCCTTGTGCCCTGAATGTCATCATGTACAGCCGAAAATGTCCGTCATCACCTTCACTACTGAGGACATGCTCCTGACTCTTGTATTATAATGGATACATAGGCTTGACATACATTGAGAGGGTACAAGTTGATCCAGGGTCTGCACTCAGCATCATTCCTAAAAGGCTCCTTTACTTTCTTGGGATACCGCTGAATAGATTATCAGCAACAACTACTATGATATACAACTTCAATGTAGGAAGTAGTCATCCATTGGGAAAGATTCTGTTTCGCTGACGAACTGGGGATCTAAAATTAGAAGTGACATATTACGTCATATATGCTGACACGTCATACAATCTATTGCTTGGGCGATCTTGGATTCACACTAATTGGATTGGATCGTTCCTTCCACTTTGCATTAGTGCTTCAAGTAAGTAGAGGATAATGCAACGGTATGAATGGTGTTTGCTAAAAAGCAGCCATTCGAGGGAGTTGAAAACTACTTCACTGATGCTCTCCTTTATCAGGAAGTTAACGGAGTAGCAAAAAAATCGTTGCTTGAAGATGATGATTGCGGCAATGAAGCAAATCAGAGTCAGACGAAAACACGCCAGCTACTTTGCTATCAAACCAATTGTAGCATATTTTAACGACCCTAAATATAACAATCCCATTGAGGATGATGGTGAATGGGTGATCAATGAGAATGTCACTTTTGATTATCCTGTGAGTGTTGATTTGTTTAAATCTGCAGGCGATACCTCCCTACACATGCCCTTGTCCATGTTAAGCGTGACAAGTATGCCTGTATAGAACAGTGAAGGATCTGTCTTTGTGGTCCCTCCATTCAAAAGGAATCAATCACCGATAGTATTCGATAGGATTCAACCCCGAATATCTGCAATTACAAATTCAGGTTCAAACTCAGAACCCCCGCAAATTTTCCATTATGCACGATCATCGCATCATATGATGAGAAGAATGGGGTATAATCTACAACAGGAAAATGGCTTGAATTTCGACAGGGGACGACATGGTCTTCTACGAACCTTCATGCCGAAAGGAAAGCCAGCAAATTATTATGATAAAACACGCAAGGGGTTGGGGTATATCACACCTCCCACTCAATCTCAGTCTGAAGGAGACGAATCTCTCCCATCATATTCCTCTAGTTCATCTGAGTGGGAATCAGATGTCAGTGTGGGGGTACTCTTCAAAAACCTCTTCGTCAATACGACTTCAATCAATCAATTGGAGCAAGAGGAGGCTATTGAAACGTTTGACGTTGAGCCATGGGCTCAGCAACTCAATCTCCAGTGGGAGAAGTAATTTGAACAACGTGAACCGCCCACTGAGGATAGGATAATTTAGGTTGATGTGGGTAGCCAAGATCACTCTAAACTCATCTCTATAAGTTAAAGTTTATCATTTACAGAAAGAGAAATCGATAGCTCTTATACTAGAGTATATCGATGTCTTTGCATGGAAATACAGAGATATGCTTGGTCTAGATCCTCAAATAGCCATGCATCGATTGAACATTAAGCCTGGCCTCAAACCTGTGAAACAACAATAAAGGCGATTTCGTCCTGACATCATGGAAGCCATTGAAGCTGAGGTCCACAAACTCATCCAATGTAGTTTCATTCGTGAAGTGTAGCACCCAGACTGTGTTGCTAACATTGTCCCTATTCTTAAGAAGAATGAAAAATTCGAGTTTGTATTGACTACCGATATCTTAATGCAGACTGCCCTAAAGACAAGTTCCACTGTCCATCACTGACATCATGATTGACAATACCTGTGGCTTTGAGAGAATGTCTTTTATGAATGGCTTCTTAGGGTACAACCAAATCACGATGTATCCAGAAGATGAAAGGCATACTTCATTTCAAGCACCGTTTGGGGTGCACTGTTATACTGTTATGCCCTTCAGATTAAATAATGCTGGAGTAACCTACCAACGTGCAATGAACATAATTTTTCGTAGCCACCTCCGGAAAACGGTGGAGTGTTATGTCGATGACATTGCTGTCAAAAGGCACGATAAATATGATCATCTTCATGACTTCAAAACCGTGTTCGACATAATGCAAGCCCATCAACTGAAAATGAACCCAACAAAGTCTTTCCTCAGTGTTCCAAGTGGCAAGTTCTTAGGATTCATTGTCACATCGAAAGGAATCCATTTTGATCCGGACAAAGTCAAAGCTATTCAGAGCATGCAATCACCTAAGAATATTAAGGAACTAAGGGGTCTGCAAGGTAGATTGGCCTACATCTGAAGATTCATTGTAATTCTCTCTGGTCATTGTCAACCGTTCACTCAGCTTATGAAAAGGGTATCTCTTTTGTATAGGATAAAGCCTTCCAGAAGGCTTTCAAAGATATTAAAGAGTACCTCATTAAGCCTCCAGTCCTGGTGGCTCCCACATCAGAAAATTCATTCTTACTCTATGTAAGAGTATGGACCATTCTTTGGGTGCTCTTCTTGCCCAAAAGAATGATGAAGGCCATGAACAAGCCATTTACTATCTGAGTAGGACCCTGATAGGAGCTGAGTCCCAGTATAATCCTATTGAGAAGGTATGTTTAGCTCTTGTCTTCGCTGTTCAAAAGACACGACATTACTTGGTTGGCTAAATCATACATGTCATTTTCGAGTTAATTCCTTGCATATCCTCATGACAAAACCAGGATTGCTGAATTCGAGGTTAGCTAAGTAGGCCATCCTCCTATCTCAATACGACATGCTCTTTCTCCCTCAAAAGGTGGTCAAGGGTCAGACCCTTGCAGACTTTCTGGCAGCTCATCCGGTTTCAGAGAGCTCAAAACTTCATGAAGATATTTCAGATGAGATTTTCAAATCCAATATGACCTCAGAGGATAAAGTGTTGCAGATATTCTTTGATGGAGCATCAAGAACAGGCTCCAAAGGCAAGATAATTGCTGGTGTGGAGTGGTATTTATCTCACGACAAAATCATGTCCTTCCTCGGGCATTTTCATTGACAACACCTTGTTCTAACAATGTATCGGAATATAATGCCCTACTTATTGGCCTCCGTCTCGCTCATGAAATGAGGGCACGGTATCTTGAGTGTATGGCGACTCAAAGCTGATCGTTAATCAGGTCAAAGGAGAATACGAGGTTCTGCACGAAGACTTGATACCTAATCAATATGCAGTCATCGAAATGGCCAAATCATTTGATGGCTTTTATATCGATTATGTGTCTCGTTTCCAAAATACTAAGGCAGATGCTTTGGCTGCACTAGCAGCTACATTGGCCCTACCTATTGACACAACTTATCATCTTACGGTGGCCGCTCGACGACTCTTCTGCCTGAAGCATGTGTTGGAAACTAATGAAGTCATGCAACCTCAACAGGCTTCGAGCCTAGAGATTGGATGTTTCCCATCATTGACTATGTTTTGCTTTACATATTACTGGACGACTCTAAGGTCTCTCCGCTTTTACTATGATCCGATAGTAAAGACACTTTATCGTCGCTCATACGATGGTATCCTGCTCCGTTGACTATCCAACTTTGAAGCATCAACCAGGTCTGAAACTTAATGTTGATTGTACAGACTCGGTTATTATTGGCCAACCATGATAGCCGATGCAATCAAATATGCATAAAGGTGTAAGCCTGTCAAATTCACGCAGACTTCATACATCAACCTCTGAAGCTACTTCACCTAACTGTTACTTCTTGGCTATTCGAGGCGTGGGGAATCGATGTCATAGGACCTATCAGCCCCTCAATGAAAGGTCATCGGTTCATCTTAGCGATAACCGATTATTTCTCAAAGTGGGCATAAGCTATACTACTTATTGAAGACAAAAATTTCAACGTGGTTAACTTCATTAAACATGATTGTAGGACACGGAAAAGAAGGATTTGCGGTAAAAGTTTTCCTTGAATCAAATGAAAAGGATTACAACAAAACTGTTCCTTCCGGTTACAAGGGAGGGAGAATATTGAATCTTGAATTCCCCCTTTTTAATGCTGGGTTCTTCATGTGGCGATGGAGAGTGAATCTTGTTCTCCGTTGACTAGATGACCGTCCTTCTGGGATCTCCTCTTTGGCCGGTAGAAAGAGTAACTCAGCTCTGTCTACCAAAATCTCGAAGAGAAGGTAGGCAAAAGCTAGCTCGTACGCAGCGAACTTGCTGAAGAGTTGACCTGCTTCTTTTCTCTCTGTGTCGCCCTCTTGTTGCCGATTGCCAGAAGTTTGACCTTGATGCTGATCGCCCCCCCCCCCCCCCCGCAAAAAGTTCTCTCCTCCCTTCATAGCGACGGGGCCATTTATAGAGGTTTAGGGGGTGATCGTGCCCCCTAAAAGTGCTCCACAATGAGGGCCAACTTTCCCGCTACATGGGCGGTGAACGGCGCCATAATCGGGGTGGTTGTAACCGAGACGCGGGTCTGGACCCTAGCGCCTTGAGGTTGAGACGCGGGTTTGGACCCTACGCGTCTTGGTTCTGAGACGCGGGTTCAGACTCTCGCGTCTTGAGGCTGAGATGCGGGTGTCGGGCCCGCGCGCCTTAATGCTGAGACGCGGGTTTGGACTTTCGCGTCTTGATTGTCACATTTAGTCTTGCGTCTGGGTCTTGAATCTCTGCGTTTTGGTGGCTTGTCTTGGTGATTTTTTAGACAGCCTACAGAACCCCTCCAAAGTTTTCGATATTCCGCAGTTAACTGGAACGGATTTCGAAATACTTTGGATTCTAGCTGCATTTGCCTTCATGACTAGACTATTAATGCTCCAGGTTTGATCTATTCTGGAGTTGGTCTTCGTGAGTGTACTGTTGAACTCTTTGAAGCCACCAGAGTTGATCATGTTGAGTGTCTAGATACACAGTCTAAACCTCCCCGTTTGCTTTTAAGTCTGTCACGGGTGCGCTTTAAGCCAGGAGTGGTTGGTCGTCTGCTTGCGTCAGTGTACTGTTGAACTGATTTTGCAGAAGCAGGAGGCCGAACGCAGGTTCCTTTTTGAAAAGCGGAGACGAGACTGCTTTAAAGACGCGACTTCTTAGTGAGACACGACCTTTTGGCAACGGAAATGCGACTGATCTTTATAAGGCAGACGCGGTGTTCAGCTGAAGACGTGAATTTCGGAGAGACGCATCTTTTGAATATAGACGCGATTGTCTGGGCGCATTTATGGCGATGCTGACAGGGATATCCATCGAAGAGACATGGCCGTCGGGTGCGAGTCCGTGCCACGTCATGATTGCTCTGCCAGTTGGCCTGGGGAACCGACGGGATTTCGCCTTTTGGCGCGCGGATTTCCTGGCGCATTAAATGATCCGTGCCACGTGTCGAGCGACGATTCACTGCCGAGTCGTGGCGCATGATCTTCTCTGTGCGTTAAAGTGATATTGTTCCACGCGTCGAACAGAGATTCGCCGCAGAGTCGTGGCGCATGATCTTCTCTGTGCGTTAAAGTGATTTTGTTCCACGCGTCGAACAGAGATTCGCCGCAGAATTCATCGGGCCATACGCTGCGTATCTTCGCGAATCCTTGTGCCTATAAAAGGCCACGGTTGGGAAGATTCCTCTTCTTCTCCGAACGCACTCGCTGATAGAATTGAGAAAGAGAATTTCCCTTTTCCGTTCATCTGTTTGAACTTGGATCGAATTAGCAATGGCACCCAAGACCAAGCCGACTGCTTCTTCTTCAAAGGCGACCGTTGCCGAGGCCCGGAGGGGCAGCTCCTCCTCTGCGCAGGATATTGTTCTCCAAGATGTCCAAGGTAACTGCCTTTTAGGCGTGAATTTCGCCATTAAAGGAAGTTCAAAGAACCCTTAAGAACCCTTAACACAATTTTAAATCGTGTTTGACTCCCAGACGCAGTCTTTGGGTTGATAACCGAGGCGCGGGTTTAATGACCCGGTGCCATTAGGTCCTGCATTTTGGACCCTTCACTTAGAATATTTCTAATTGTGAAGGGTTTAAACGCGGACTTTGATCCTTGCGTTCTGCAACATCAGGTGCTGGTTCTTGTGGTCTGGCGCCTGAGTCCAAGTACTTGAATCTCATAAGTCTTGGTTTGCAAAACGCGGACCTTGCAGGTCTGGACGCGGATTTAATAATTCATGCGTCCAGTATCTCCTCTGCGTTTGGACGTGGATTCGCAGGTCTGGACGCGGATTTGATAATTCGTGCGTCCAGTGTCTCTTCTGCGTGGATGCGCAGGTCTGGACGCGGATTTGATAATTCCTGCGTCCGGTGTCTCTTCTGCGTGGATGCGCAGGTCTGGACGCGGATTTGATAATTCCTGCGTCCAGTGTCTCTTCTGCGTTTAGATTATGAACACTTAGCATTTTTTCCTTGCTTTTGATAGAGTATCTAACTAAGTGTCCTTTTCTTTTTGCAGCGCCACACCCCACTACTTCACTTGCCAAGACGCGCCACTTTGGACATGTAGGTGGTGCTGACCGGGACTTGACCTTTGTGTTACAAAGGACTGTTCCTGTGACTGCTGATAAGTCGCAGGCTCGTGAGGAGAGGCTCTCGAATGTTGACATGAGGACTCTTCGGGTGCTTATGACTGATGCAGCATTCACAACGGATGCTGCATCAAGCTGGAGAAGCCTGCCTTCTTCTTCGGAGATCGTATCCACGATGGCGGCTATCGCGTGTATGACGGAACTTACAAATGGCTCCGTCAAATAGGGGGTGGAAGATTCTTTCTTCCGAACATGGAGAGGATGTTCCCGCTGTCCTATTTCCAACACATATCCGTCCCTCGGAAGATGGAATGGGACCTCTCTCGATATGTCCCTGAGATTACTCTCGGTGATTTGGGCTCCCATAAAGTACACCGTCATGATAGCCATGACAGGTCAGTTATCGGCCTTTTCCCTGGGTCGCGCAAGTCTGAGGTTCCGGCTGGGGAGATACCACAACTTGGCACTACCTTCCTCAACGCATTCATGGAAGCGGAGGGTGACTATCCGGTTGGGTTCCGTGCGCCCGGGTGGGTCCGTTCCACAGAGAATTATTGGTGGGGCAGAATGGTCGGCTTTGTCCTTACCGAGCTCGGGGATCTGCTAAAGCGTGTGGGACTGTACTCGGCAGTCAGAGCCGTGCAGTGGGGGATCCCTCAAAGCTCTTAGAACTTCTTCGGGGTTCTAGAGCGTTATAATTCTTTGACGGGGACATTCTTCACTCCGGTCGGGGAGATGGGCCTCGCTCTGCACGAGCTGCATGAAGTCTCGGGATTGGCAACAGGGGACATTCCCTATGAGGAATATGTCCCGACCACTGTGGAGCTTCACCATTTGAAGGAGGAGTTTCCCCTAATATATGAGACCTACTGGGAAGTGCTATGTCACTTCCACATTTGCGGCTAAATAACCAAATGACGGTCGCAGGGAGTCAAGCAACTGTCTTGGGCCAGTTACTTGTTCAACAACGTCAACACCAAAGACCATCTGATAACCCGATTGGCTCCCAGCTCCGATAGGGAGATTGAAGGCAGGATCGACCAGGCTCCTGACAGTTTCTACACCACGGAGTCGAACGAGGACGGTTTCGACCCTGACTTGATTTTTGAAAGCTTTCACCATCAAGCCCGGACCCCTATCTCCGATCGGGCGCTGTTGGCGGGCTTTCTGATGCTGTGGCTGAAGCGTTGAGTGGTGCCCACGCTGCCACATGAAGTTATTGTTGCTGACGTGGTGTACCCGGCGGTGCTCCTGGCTCATGGCAACCCCATAGCCCTTCTCCCGGCCGTGGCGGCTGGTATTCAGAGCGGGCTGCGGGCGCTAGCCAAGAGTTTCTGCGAGCCACCGAGGACTGCAGACTCCGAGGGAAAGCCGTATGTTGACTCAGAGGGGAATTCGACGGTGAAGCGTCCCAACCCTCGGGTCGAGCTGCCTTACACGTACCTCATGGCTTGGTACGTGATGCATTGCCCTTCCTTGATGACGGCGGTGCGTTGGAGGGAGAGTTCTGTCCCTTTTGTACAACGGTTGGAGGGTTCGAGCTGGCGTGATTCTTATATATATTACGTCCGGAAGTGCCTTTCGGACCCTGCGAACTACCAGCTCAATCGTTGCCTCCCCCAGATCCCTGGTGCATCTTTTGGGGATCTACTTATTGATTCCGCGGGCCCATACGGTTTTACGAGGTTATCCGCGGGAGCCTTCTGGTGGTTGCTCAATATTCGGCCTGGATATGTGCTTTTCCGGCAAGGGACGTCATGCACCATTGAGCCGTACATGCCGAATCGCTTCGCTCGACAGTTCGGCTATGATTAGCTCTATGTCGGGAACCCCAATGCTAGACTTGCCTTCGAAGGGAACCTGTTCGAGGGTGCTCGGGCCTGGTACTACAGTGTGGCTGGAGGAACGGGAGCAACTTTCCGTCTACCTCTCGAGGGGCCTAAGTGCCGTACGAGCTTCAGCTTCTGCACTTGGTACTCCCAAGCCATCCAGACACCAGACTTTTTTCCAGCGTCTTCATGTATTGAGAGTATCAATGCAAGTCTCGAAGCAAGGTCAGAGTCTAGTAAACCCTCGAAAATCATTGACTAGTACTTGAAGGCTCAGAAGGAGGCCGGGAGAAGAACGAGAGGGAAGCCACGAGCCACGGAGCCACGACCACCAAGGGCGGAGCCGCAAGCGACTAAGGCGGAGTCGCGAGCAACAAGGGCAGAGTCGCAAGCAACTAAATCTCGACAGGCGGTGAGCAAGCGTCATCAGGGCTCTACTTCAACTGCTGAACCCGCTCCCAAGAAGGTTCGGAGAGACTTGACGACCGAAGTCTCTCGACCCGAAGACATCCTTGCTGTCGTTGAGCCACTGAGGGAAGAAGATATAGCTGAAGAGGATGATCATTTAATCCGCCCCCCTAGGTCAAGAAGCAAAGACCGTAGGTCTGTGGAGGAAGGGGAGCTCGTTGACAGAGCCACGACTGTTGACGAGGATGAGCAGCCTGAGATCGACATCATGAGCGGAGGAAATGTCAATATTCCGGGGGTTCGGTTCAACCCGGGTCTTCACCTGCTCGTGAAGGGAGAGATGAGGCACAACAACCTGGGTCGCCTTGTGTCTTCATTTCCAGTCCTCGGGCAGTTGACCCTAGTCCTACTACTGGGGTAATTGGTGACAAGGCTCCAGCTGCAGAGGTTTCGCGCGAGGCGCTATCGTCTTCCTCACTCTCAGGGGAAAGCGATTTTGAAGACGATGTTGACTACGGTGATGAACCCGCTCCTCCTGATCCGAGTAAGTTCTCCCATATTTCAGAGGAAGAGATATATGGGGGTGAGTCGTCAACGGTATCACAGCTGGCGATTATTCCCGTTGGAGGTACTCTTTTCACCTTTTGTCCTGCTTTCCCTTTAATTTCGAAGAAGAGACCTTAACATTCTCCCTTTTATGTTGCAGGATTGGCTGAGAACGTCGAAGCCGCATCCTCCTCGCAGATCGAGGAGATGGTACAAGAGTTGACCTAGCCGGAAGGGGTTACGGCTTTAGTTGTCGAGATAACTCCAGCAGGGGCAACTACTAATGCCGAGGAGGCTTCCACTTTGCTGGGAGAGGAGGCAACCCCTAAGGCCGGGGAAGAACCCACTCTGCAGGATGAAGGGGTTACCATTGAAGCCAGGGGGACTTCCACACCGCAAGATTTGCCCAAGGATCTGGCATCTCCAGGCCTCCCAGATGGTAAGGAAGTTCTGATATTTTAAATGTTTCGCTTTTCTCCTTTGTGGCTAATGTCGCAATAATTTGCAGAGGGAACTAAGGGGGTTCAGGTAGAGAGTCCAGCGGTCGGTACCCTTCCAAGAGGCCATACAGCTCAGGTCTCGACTGAAGCTTCTGAGGAGGTTGCGCTTGCTACTCCGTCATTAGCTGTGGAGGTTCCTGCCGAGATAACACCTCCGGAAGCACCCGAGGCTACTTCTGCTCTAGCCGTATCGGTGGTCAGCACAACTCTTGTGCGAGAAGATCCGCCTTATCCCGTGACAGAAAAGGGGTCGGGAAGCTTCCCAGGTGGTGACGATATGGGGGAACTGGCACGCCAGATGGTGCAACAATTCTTTGCTTCGATGGGATCATGTATTGATCTCATCTTACGTGGAAGCAGCTCCTTCAATTTGCCCAGACGCTTCTCAGAAATCTGGCCGAGAACGTCAAATTAACCGGAGGCCCCTCACTTGCCCAAGCGTGTTTGCGGGTGGTGGAGCAACTGGGAAACGACCTGCACGAGCTGAAGTCTTTGGAAAATGCCAGCTCTTCTAGTGAGGCCCAGGCCACCCTAACCCGGCTCTTAGCTGCTCAAGAACAAGAGCGACAGGAGGCAGAGGCACAAATAGATGCAGAGATCTGCAGCCTCGAATATTCCCAGGCTGAATGTCAGAAACTAACTGACGATTCAAGGGAATCCGAGATTGTCATGCAGAGCACGGAGCACGTCATCATCAGTGCTCGGGACACCATTGCCAAGGCTCGGGACACCATTGCCAAGGCAGAAGCTGTGCTTGCGATCAATGAGAAGAAGCTCGTCACCATCAAAGAGGAGCTTGCGGAGCAACAGGCGGCTAAGGCGCGAGCTGAAGAGAGTCTGTCTCTACATTCTTCCAGGGTGGAATCTCTACGAGCGCAGCTGGCTGCAAAACCCTTCCTAGCTGAAGAGGAGCTGCGGGTCCAGGCCATGATGGAGGCTGAGAAGGCACGTCAGATCAAGATGCATCATCTCAGGGAGCAAATCCGTTCCTTGGCAAACCAGGACATTTAGCCTCCTTTTCTCTCTTTTTTTTTGTAAAGAAAAGGACACTCTATTTATCAGAGTGTTTGTATCCACTTTTGATATAAAAAGGACACTTTTTGTTCCATCTTCTTTGCTTGGTTGTGGAGGAATCCAACTTCTTGATCACTGGCTGTGAATACTGAACTTAGGTAAGACTAAGTTCTTTCAATGAAACGCAGCATGGACTCGCGGCTTCTGTTCATAGGGAGACGCGGGTATCAATTCAGAAGAACTTGGGCAGAACCAAGTTCTTTGAGTGAAACGCAGCGTCGATCCATAGGGAGACGCGGCCCTGAGTTCAGAAGGACTTAGACAGAACCAAGTTCTTTTGATGAGACGCAGCGTCAATCCATAAGGAGACGCGGCCATGAGTTCAGAAGACGCGGCATCCGTCTGTAGGGAGAGACGCGAATCTGCTTCGCTGGGAAAGACGCGGATCAAACAGACGCGAGGGACGCAGCCTTGTGCATTCTCCATCAATCCCAGAATGGACTAAGTGTTCTCCTTTAAAAAGGACGCCGTTTGCTGAGGGGACGCGACTTTGCATCACGCGGACATTCCTCTAGGACGCGGGTGATCGTCATCAATCTGGGGAGGGGACGCGAATTTTGGATACGGTTTTCTTCAATCTGCGTCTTGGTGTAACCTCCCAGGCGTTACATACAGCCTGTCATAAAGATTTGACAAATCTCTATTGATGATCGGGAATGCAGATTTTCCGCTGTTTCCCGAAGCGGTTATCCACACGTCGGCTTCTTATTGGTCTTGAGCGTCAATTCCCTTTAATGAGGAACCGATGCGGGTGGTTGGAGATTGGCGCCTGCGACGGTTTTCGAAGCGGCGTTACACGCGTCAGTCCCTTAGTGGATCTTGACAATCGTGCGGTCATTAAGGCCGGCGGTTCAGATTAAGAGATCATTAATTGCAGTCATCGGGGGCTGCCTATAAATAGGGCGCACCCTCTCCCTTCAATCCAATCTTTGGACTGTTTTCTTTTTGAGAGCGAGCGCTCTGAGAACCTTCATCTTCTTCAGAGTGTTGTCTCCATGGATGAGGATGGCTCTGTGGATGAAGATGACCCAGGGCTTGTATGCTCCTGTTTGGTCTCTTCGGGGCAGAGTGTCTCTCTGATCATCTTGCACGTCCGCGTCTGGATGCGGAGAGCCCGACTCTTGGTAGAAGCCTCTGTTGGTACGCCGTCCCGATTAGCCATGATATTTTAATCTACCACGGCCTGTACCTTGGCATCATCATTATCTGGACCCCCTCACGAAGTCTGTGTTGGTGCATTCCTTCTGGAATTTGCGCCACAGAATTAAACTTCTCTGGACGCGAGTGCAGGGGTCTTTGACACTTGGCGCTGGCTTTGTTCACAAAGCTTGCATTTCAAGGCCACTGTCTTGGCGCGTTTTATAGCCACTGCTTTGGACGAATTCCAAAAAGGTTTCAGACCCGAGCCTTGCAACTCTTGTTCATTCAACAAGGAGATGGCAACTTTCGGTGTCTGTGCCTTTTCGGCATTTGTGCTTTCGACTTGGGCGCAGAACGAGACCGCGTTTTGATTCGCGTTTGTCTCTGTTGACGCAGCAGTTTGGCTCACTGCGTGGGTCATTCCCGCGTCTGCTCGGCTGACTGCGTGGATCATTCCCGCGTCTGCTTGGCTGACTGCGTGGATCATTCCCGCGTCTGCAGTCCGCATTTGCGACTTAGTTTTTCTCTGTTGAAGCATACTAAGTTGCAGATTATTCTGATTCCTTTGTTTCATTTCTTGCAGGTAGGCTTGCTGGTTTGCTGGGCCCCTGGAAGGATGCTTTGGCCGGCGAACTTGTTCGATGTTCACCTATAAGAGAGTATATTATGGTCCTCGTCACCTATAAGAGAGTATATTACATCTCTGACGAGGACCCAACCCTCGCCAAGGTCTCTTCAGATCTGCTTCGCCATTCATGCCTGCTGGCAAGAGATGGTCAGGCTATGCATGACGGCGATGAGGGCTCCGGCGGTTGTGGTGGCGGACAAGATCCTCTTCCTCTCCCACCCCAGAAGTGACATCAAGGACAGTCTATGTCCGTTGGATGGCCTGCTAGGAAAGGGACGCTCCTGAACGAAGGGTTGCAGGACTTTATGTTGCCACCAGACCTCAAGAACACCATTGCTCTTAGCTTAGTCAGCTAGAGCGCTTTCGATGTTTACATCATGCATCGTGGTGTAACCAGCTTCTATTGTAGCCACAAAACATCGCGCACTTGGAATCAGACGCGGCTTATAAGGAGTGAGTGCAACCTCTAAGAGAGAGAGGGGGACTTCTTTGTACTCCTTAATTGTAACACTCAATCTTATTGTATAAGAGAGCGTTTTTACTGTAACACTCCATCTTATTGTATAAGAGAGCGTTTTGTATCACTTTCATATGTTTGAAAATAAATAAAAGCGACACTTTTCTTTTTGCCTCTTCCCTTGTCTTGAACTTTTTGTCTTAGACCTATAGAAGCAAAGAATCTGTGACTTTGTCAAAATTATGATGATAATCTCAACAAGTCAAACTTTGGAGGGAAAGATCCTATTTCAGGAACTCTCACAGTACTGTCAGAGGTGTAATATTAACTTGACAAAGATAAAATAATTTTTGGTGGACCTGCCACTTTATAAGAGAAAGCGACAAGTAGAATTGGTACCCCCAGGGAGGGTGAACTTTTATCAAGTGTTTGGGATTAACTTGATTGGGCTCAACTGGGGATTTGAGGGAAACACTGTTGATGGTGTAGTATTAACCTAACAATATTTTTAGGTAGACTTGTTATTCTGCTGAAGAGAATAACAAGTGGGACTAGACTCGTGGGGAATCTAGAAAGTTTGTTACCGTCAGAGGTGTGATATTAACTTAACGGGTTGAAAGTAGTCTTGTCAGAAGTGTAATGTTAACTTGACAAGGATGTGAGTCAGAGGTGTGATATTAACTTAACTCAGAAGTGTCACTGTCATAGGTGTAATGTTTAACTTGACAATGAGGGAATGCTAGAGGTGTAATGTTGAACTTAGCATTGGTCATCTCGGCTTGGATAAGGAAGTCCGAGGGAAAGTCATGGCTATAGGTGTATTGTTGAACTTAGCAATGACTTGGATGCTAGAGGTGTGGTGTTAACTTAGCATCATCCATTTCAGCTTCGATATGGAAGTCTGAAGAAGAGTGACTGTCAGAGGTGTAATATTAAACCTGGCAGAAACTTGATTACTGTTTAGAGGTGTGGTGTTGAACTTTAACAGCAATTTGTCAGAGGTGTGATATTAACTTGACAAGAATTGGCTTGAGCCGAAAACAGTTTGAGGACCTGTCATTCTATGGATGAGAATTGACAAGTGAGATTTGAAGTGCCAGAGGTGTAGTGTTAACTTGGCAAAATTGAAAATTTGGTACTCCGTGTAGAGCTGACAAGCAAAATTTGTACTCGACAAGGAATATTGAGAAGTTTCCATTACCAGAGGTATAGTGTTAACTTAGTAATGGTTGTATTTTGTAGACCTACCATTCTGTGGATGAGAATTGGTAGGGGATTTGGAGGAAGAGGTGGAGCCAAGTCCACTTAGAATTTTTAGCAAACCCTCAGCTATCAACGAATTTGAGGTGCCTTTACCAACTACCGTTTGAGTTGGGCTAGCCATGCTATTCCCCTCAGCATGATAAGTTGTCGAAGACTTATGTTGGGCTTAAAAGCCAACATTTTCTTCTATCCTTAGCCGTCGGAGGCTTCGGATATTAATGGAGAAGCTCTTCTTGTTTTGATCAGAGGTGTATTTTTAACTTGATCAGCGGAAGAATACCATCTAAGGATAGTATTTCTTCAGGAATCTGCCATTGATCGGCATCATGAGTGTATCGCCATTTGAAGTTATGAGGCGATATGACCTATTTGAGTAGACTGACTCTACCACAAATGGTCCTTCCCATTTGGGTTGGAATTTTCCCTTTGTCTTATGCGTCATCACCATGGGTCTTCTGACGGCTAAGACAAGATCGCCTTTCTTGAAAGTTCGTACTTTAACTTTCTTGTTGAAGGCTCTGGTGATTCGAGCTTGGTAGAGCTCGATTTGCTGTTGGGCTTGCAGACGCTTGTCGTCTAAGGCCTCCAGCTCCTGGAGTCGCTGTCGATGCTTCTCCTCTGTTGTCATCTCCGCTGTCAAGGCGACGCGTAGAGATGGAATTTGGATTTCCAGGGGAAGCACGGCTTCACATCCGTATACCAAGGAAAACGGCGTGGCTTTAGTCGGGGTTCGCACTGTTGTCCGATAGGCCCATAAGCATTCGCCTAGCTTGTCATCCCAGTCGCGTTGACTCTTCGAGACGAACTTTTTGAGAAGCTTACCAATGGTCTTGTTGAAAGCTTCTGCGAGGCCATTAGCGGCAGGGTAGTATGCCGTTGAAGACACACTCTGGATTCTGAACTTAGCGCAGAATCTCTGGAATGCCTGGCTGATGAACTGGGGTCCATTGTCATGGACAATTCGCCGAGGTACGCCGAAACGGTAAATAACGTGATGTTTCACGAACTTGATCACGCTCGACAATTTCACCTCCTTCAAAGGAATGGCCTCGGCCCATTTGGAAAAGTAATCAGTTATTGCTAGAATGAACCGATGTCCCTTTGATGATGGTGGGCTGATAGGACCAACCACATCCATCCCCCACATCTCAAATGGCCATGTAGAGGTCGTAGAGTGGAGGTACCCTGGTGCTTGATGGATAAAATCTCCATGTATTTGGCAAGCGTGACATCTTTTGGCATAGGCGATGGCGTCGGCAACCATCTTGGGCCAATAGTAACCCAACCTTTGGAGTCGATGTGCCAATTTTGGGCCAGGTTGATGGGCTCCGCACGTACCGTCGTGGGCCTCTTTCAATACCTCCTGGGCCTCTTTTGGTGAGAGGCACCGGAGTAAGATCCCGTCATGCGACCGACGATACAATGTTCGTGTAATCGCATTATAGTAAAACTTAGGGGCTTTCCTTCGAATGGCAGCCGCCTCTTTGGCGTCCTCAGGCAGGATGCCGTACAAGACATAGTCGATGTAGGGGAATCGCCAGTCTTTAAGTTCTGGACCGGTTGACGCTTCAAGTGCTTCTTCGCGGTGACGACCTCCCGTTGACTCCTGATAATCCTCGAGAGCATTTCTCGGGCAATACAGGTCGTGGCTGTAGACGAATATCTTCTCTATTGCTCCAGCTGGAAGAGCTAAGGAGGCAGCCAGGGATGCGAGTGCATCTGCGTGCGCATTTTGCCTGCGCGGTACATGGTCGATGTAGAAGCTTGTAAATCCCTCGGCCATGCGGATAGTTGCATTGTAATAGGGTACCAAGTCTTCATGTCTGACTTCGTACTCCCCGCGAATTTGGCTGACGATGAGTTTAGAGTCACCGTATGCCTCGAGATTTTTAACGCCAATCTCATCGGCGAGCTGCATCCGATTAATAGAGCATTGTACTCCGCCACATTGTTGGAACAAGGTTCTGTTAGCGAGACAGCTCGGGGGATCACATAATTTTGTAGGGAGACAAGTACTACTCCTACCCCCGCCACCACGTGTCCCTTGGGGCTTGTCCTTGATGCACCGTCGAAGAAAAGTTGCCACACTTGACTTTCGAACGATGTCTGAGTCAGGTAGACTTTGGCCACTTCATCTGGGAGATCCTCGTAGACTTTGGCTGCCCTCGGATCTGGGTGTTCAGCTAGGAAGTCTGCGACCGCTTGTCCCTTAATGGCTTTCTGCGGCAGAAAGTGCATATCATACTGGGATAGCAATATGCCCCATTTTGCCAGTCGGCCATTTAGCGATGAAGGTTTAGTCATAAGTAACCTCAGAGGGTTGACTTTTGATATGACATTTATAGTCTGGCCTACCAGATAGTGTCGCATTTTCTGAATGGCGAACACTAGTGCCAAACATTCCTTCTCGATCGGGTTGTACCGATGTTCGGCTCCGATCATTGTTCTACTCAGATAGTAGATTGCCTGTTCTCGTCTTCTTCATCATTCTGAGCTAGTAGAGCTCCCAAAGAATGGTCCATTGCCCGAACGTACACCAGAAACGGCTTTCCGGCTACTGGAGCTGCAAGGACTGGTGGTTGGGTGAGGTATTGCTTGATTTCCTCGAACGCTTGTTGGCAAGCGTCATCCCAAATGAATGAGACACCCTTCTTCATCAGCTTAGCGAAGGGTTGGCATCTTCCGGAGATGTTTGAGATGAACCTGCGGATGTACGCCAATCGACCCTGTAAACCCCTGAGTTCCTTGAGGTTTTTCGGGGGTTGCATCTCTTGGATAGCGCGGACTTTCTCTGGATCCAAATGGATTCCTGTGGAAGTTACAACAAATCCTAGGAATTTGCCACTGGCTACCCCAGGAAGGACTTGGTGGGGTTCATCTTCAATTGATGAGCCCGCATGATGCCGAAGACCACCTTCAGATCGGCTATGTGATCTCCTTTAATGCGGCTTTTCACTGCAATGTCGTCAACATAGCATTCCACCGTTTTGCGTATTTGCTGATGGAAAATGGCATTCATGGCCCTTTGGTAGGTTGCCCCCGCATTCTTCAGTCCAAAAGGCATGACAGTATAGCAATATACCCCTAGAGGAGTCCTAAAGGAGGTATGCTTTTCATCATCAGGATACATTTTGATTTGATTATATCCTGAGAATCCGTCCATGAAGGACATTCGTTCGAATCCACAAGTATTGTCAATCATGACATCTGTGATCGGCAATGGGAATTCGTCCTTGGGGCAGGCCTCGTTTAGATCACGGAAGTCGATGCAGATCCGGATTTTTCCGTTCTTTTTAGAGACGGGGACGATGTTGGCTACCCAATCGGGATGCTGTTCTTCCCTGATGAAGCCAGAATCAATAAGTTTTCTGACTTCTGATTGAATTGCCTCCATTATTTCTGGGCGAAACGTCGCTGCTGTTGTTTTGACAGACTTTACGTCCGGATTTGATGTTGAGGCGGGTGCATGGCCACTTGAGGATCAAGTCCTGGCATGTCCTCATAATTCCAGGCGAAGACGTCTATATACTCTTGTA
>JAVJIF010017485.1:0-109817 GCA_038442645.1 Agave tequilana
CAGAGAAGAAGGATTTAATATCTCTTGTACAAGAGTATATAGATGTCTTCGCCTGAAATTATGAGGACATGCCTGGACTTGATCCTCAAGTGGCTATGCATCGCCTCAACATCAATCCGACATGAAGCCTGTTAAACAACAGCAGCGACGGTTCGTCCCGAAATAATGGAGCAATCCAATCAGAAGTCAGGAAGCTCATCGATTCCGGCTTCACTGGGTAAGAACAACATCCCCGACTGGGTACCAACATCGTCCCCGTCGCCAAGAAGAACGGGAAGATCCGGATCTGCATCGACTTCCGTGATCTAAACGAGGCCTGCCCCAAAGACGAATTCCCATTGCCAATCACAGATGTCATGATTGACAATACTTGTGGATTCGAGCGAAGTCCTTTATGGACGGGGTTCTCAGGATATAATCAAATCAAGATGTATCCCGATGACGAAAAGCACACCCCCTCAGGACACCTCTAGGGGGTATATTGCTACACCGTCATGCCCTCGGTCTGAAAAATGCGGGGGCAACCTACCAAAGGGCCATGAATGCCATTTTCCATCGACAAGATACGCAAAACGGTGGAATGTTATGTCGACGACATCGCGGTGTGAAAAGCCGCACTAAAGGTGATCAATAGCAGACCTGAGAGTGGTCTTCGACATCATGCGGGCTCACAATTGAAGATGAACCCACCAAGTCCTTCCTGGGGGTAGCCAGTGGCAAATTCCTAGGGTTGGTTGTGACTTCCACAGGAATCCATTTGGATCCGGAGAAAGTCCGTGCTATCCAAGAGATGCAACCCCCCAGAAGCCTCAAGGAGCTCAGAGGATTACAAGGCGATTGGCATACATCGCAGATTCATTTCAAATCTTCTCCGGGAGATGCCAACCCTTCGCTAAGCTGATGAAGAAGGGCGTTTCATTCATTTGGGACGACGCTTGCCAGCAAGCATTGAGGAGATCAAGCACTACCTCACCCAACCACCAGTCCTGGCAGCTCCGGTATCCGGAAAGCCTTTCCTGGTGTACGTACGATCAATGGATCATTCTTGGAGAGCTACTAGCTCAGAATGATGACCAAGGGCCGAGACAAACGAGCAATCTACTACCTAAGTAGAACGATGATCGGAGCCGAACATCGGTACAAACCGATCGAGAAGGAATGTTTGGCATTAGTGTTCGCCATTCAGAAAATGCGACACTATCTAGTAGGCCAGAATAAATGTCATATCAAAAGTCAACCCTCTGCGGTTACTTATGACAAAGCCTTCTTCACTAAATGGCCGGCTGGCAAAATGGGCCATATTGCTATCACAATATGAGATGCATTTCTGCCACAAAAAGCATTAAAGGACAAGCGGTGGCGACTTCTTAGCTGAACACCCAGATCCCAGGGCAGCCAAACTCTACGAGGATCTCCCCAGATGAGGTCGCCGAAGTCTGCCTAGCTCAGACATTGTTCGAAGGACAAGTAATGGCAACTTTCTTCGATGGTGCATCAAGAACAAGCTCTAAGGGACATACAGTTGCGGGGGTAGGAGTAGTACTCGTCTCCCCACAAAATTATGTGATTCCCGAGCTATCTCGTTAACCGAGCCTTGCTCCAACAATTGGCGGAATACAACGCTCTTTGATTGGGATGCAATTCGCCGATGAGATTGGCGGTAAAAATCTCCGAGGCGTACGGTAACTCCAAAACTCATCGTCAGCCAAGTTCGCGGAGAGTATGAGGTCAGGCATGAAGATCTAGTACCCTACTACAACGCGACAATCCACATGGCCGAGAGGTTTTCAAACTTCTACATCGACATGTACCGCGCAAGCAAAATGCGCATGCAGATGCACTTGCATCCTTGCTGCCTCCTTAGCTCTTCCAGCTGGAGCAATGAGAAGGTATTCGTCTAAGCCACGACCTATACTGCCCAAAAAGTCCCCCGGAGACTGTCCAGGGTCAACGGGAGACCATCACGACAAGGAAACACTTGAAGTGTCGACCGATCCAGAGCTTAAAGACTGGCGATTCCCCCTACATTGATTTTGTCTATACGGCATTCTGCCGAAGACCCAAGGAGGCGGCTGCCATTCGGAGGAAAGCCCCCAAATTCTACTATAATGCGATTTCGAGAACATTGTATCGTCGATCGCATGACGGGATCCTGCTCCGATGCCTCTCATCAAAAGAAGCCCAAGGAGTATTGAAAGAAGCCACGATGGTACTTGTGGAGCTCATCAACTGGCCCAAAGCTGGCAAACCGACTCCAAAGGTTGGGTTACTACTGGCCCAAGATGGTTGCCGATGCTGTTGCCTATGCCAAAAGATGTCACGCCTGTCAAATACATGGCAATTTCATCCATCAAGCACCAGGATACCTCCACTCTACGACCTCTACCTGGCCGTTCGAAATGTGGGGGATGGACGTGATTGGTCCTATCAGCCCACCATCATCAAAGAGACATCGGTTCATTCTAGCGATAACGATTACTTCTCAAAGTGGGCGAAGCTATCCCTTTGAAAGAGGTAAAATCTTCTAACGTGATCAGTTCGTGAAACATCACGTTATTTACCGGTTCGGTGTGTGTGCCTCGGCGGATTGTCCATGACAATGGACCCAGTTTCATCAGCAGGCTTTTCAGAGATTCTGCGCCAAGTTCAGAATCCAGAGAGTGTGTCATCAACGGCATACTACGCCCGCTAACGGCCTCGCAGAAGCTTTCAATAAGAATGGCAAGCTTCTCAAGAAATTCGTCTCGAAAAGTCAACGAGACTGGGACGATAAGTGGGCGAATGCTTATGGGCCTATCGCACGACTGTGCGAACCCCAACTAAAGCCACGCCATTTTCCTTGGTGTACGGATGCGAAGCCGTCCTTCCACTGGAAATCCAAATCCATCTCTTCGCGTCGCCTTGACAGCGGAAATGACAACAAGGGAGAAGCCGACAGCGACTCCAAGAATTGGAAGCTTGGACGACAAGCGTCTGCAGGCCAACAACAAATCGAGCTTTACCAAGCTCGTATCACCAGAGCCTTCAACAAGAAAGTCAAATCGCGAACTTTCAAGAAAGGCGACCTCGTCTAGCCGTCGAAGACCCATGGTCATGACGCACAAGACGAAAGGAAAATTCAACCCAAATGGGAAGGACCGTTTGTAGTAGAGTCAGTCTACTCAAATGGATCGTATCACCTCATAACCTCAAATGGCGATACACTCATGATGCCAATAAATGGCAAATTCCTGAAGAAATACTATCCCTAGATGGCATTCTTCCACCGATCAAGTTAAAAATACACCTCTGATCGGAAACATCCAACGCCTCCAACGGCTAAGATAGAGGAAAATGTTGGCTTTTAAGTCCAACATAAGTCTTCGACAACTCATCATGCTGAGGGTAATAGCATGGCTAGCCAAATCAAACGGTAGTTGGTAAAGGCATGTCAAAACCGTTGACAGCTGAGGATTTGCTAAAAATCCTAAGGGACACGTTCCCATTTGATCCGACGCCTCGACGGCTAAGGATAGAGGAAAATGTTGGCTTTTAAGCCCAACATAAGTCTTCGACAACTCATCATGCTGAGGGTAATAGCATGGCAGCCCAACTCAAACGGTAGTGGTAAAGGCATGTCAAACCCGTTGACAGCTGAGGATTGCTAAAAATCCTAGGGACACGTTCCATTTGATCCGACGCCTCCGACGGCTAAGGATAGAGGAAAATGTTGGCTTTAAGTCCAACATAAGTCTTCGACAACTCATCATGCTGAGGGAATAGCAGGCTAGCCCAACCCAAACGGTAGTGGTAAAGGCACCTCAAATCCGTTGATAGCTGAGGGTTTGCTAAAAATCCTAAGGGACTTGATTCCACTCTTCCCTCCAAAAATCCCTTACCAATTCTCATCATAGAATGTAGGACCACAAAATGCAATCATTACCATGTTAACACTATACCTCTGGTAATGAAACTCTTTGTCGAGTACAAACCTGGCTTGTTAACTCTGCATAGAGTAACAAACTCTCAAATTTGCCAAGTTAACACTATACCTCTGGCACTTCAAATTCCACTTGTCAATTCTCATCAGTAGAATGACAGGTCCTCAAATTGCTCCTATCGCAAGCAAATTCTTGTCAAGTTAATATCACACCTCTGACAAAAAACTACTGTTTAAAGTTAACATTACACCTCTAAGCGGTACATCGAGTGCCTGTCAAGTTAATATCACACCTCTGACAGTCACCTTTCTTCAGACTTCATATCAAAGCTGAAATGGACGATGCCAAGTTAACACTACACTTCCAGCATCCGAGTCATTGCTAAGTTCAACAATACACCTATGGCTATGACTTTCCTCGACTTCCTTGTCCAAGCGAGATGAACGATGCCAAGTTAACACTACACTTCTAGCATCCGAGTCATTGCTAAGTTCAACAATACACCTATGGCTATGACCTTTCCTCGACTTCTTTAAGCCGAGACGACTAATGCCAAGTTCAACATTACACCTCTAGCATTACTATCACTGTTAAGTTAAACATCACACCTATGACAGTGACACCCTCAGTTTTCCCAAATAAAACTGAGATGCTGATGAGTTAGGTTAATATCACACCTCTAACTCACGTCCTTGTCAAGTTAATATTACACTTCTGACAAGACTACTTCTAAACCGTTAAGTTAATATCACACCTCTAGCGGTAAAAATCTTACTAGATTCCCCACGAGTCTAGTTTCATTTGATATTCTCCCCAACCGAGTATCAAATTCATTTGGGAGGCATGTGGTTAACATTACACCGATAAACAATGCTTCCATCAAAATCCCCAGCTGATCTTAAATCAAGTTAATCCAAATCCTTGATAAAAGTTCACCTTCTCTGGGGGTACACACTCTACTTGTCACTTTCTTTTATAAAGTGGCGGGTCCACCAAAATCATTCTTTTGCTTCTAAAACAAAACATTCAAGACAACAGAAAGAGGCAAAAAAAAGTGTCACTTTATTGATATTCAAGCATATGAAAGTGGTACAAAACGCTCTCTTATACAATAAGATTGAGTGTTACAATTAAGGAGTACAAAGAAGTCCCTCTCTCTCAGAGGCCGTACTCACTCCTTGAAACCGCATCTGATCTCAGGTGCACAACTGGAACCGATTGCGCCATGGCGACGACGCCAACTTTCGAAAGCGCCCTAGCTGACTAAGCCAAGAGCAATGGTGTTCTTGAGGTCCGGTGGCAACAGAAGGTCCTGCAACCCTTCGTTCAGGCGCGTCTCTTTCCCTAGCAGATCATCCAACAAACATGGAGTCACTTTGGGGTGAGAAAGGAAGTTTAGGAGTCATCACAAAGGATGCTACCCTCCACTAGGTCCAGCGCGGCAGCAGAAAGTCCTGCATTCATCACCATCCCTTTCCCCAGCAGGCCATCCAACGGAATGTCCTTGATGTCACTTCTGGAGTTGGGAGAGGAAGAGGATCTTTTCCGCCACCGTAACCGACGGACACCCTCGCGGATACTCAGCCTATCCGTCTCTTGCACCAGATCTGAAGAGACCTTGGCGAGGGTTGGTCCTCGTCAGAGATATAATTAATCTCTCACAAACGACGAGGACCATAATTTAATCTCTCACAAACGAACGTGGAGCAAGTTCGCCAGCCGGTATATTCTTTCTGGGGCCCAGCAAACCTGAAAAAGGACAAGCAGCCTACCTGCAAAGAATAAGCAAGAGAGTCAGAAATCTGGAACTCAGTACATTTTTATAAAGGAAACTAACAGAACGCGGCAGCCATTCAAGACTTCAGATGCGGGAATGACCCGCACAGTCAAACAGACGCAAGTCAAACTGCGCCACGCATAGGATTCAAACGCGGCCTCAGTTTGTACCCGCGCCTAATGCACCAGACGCAAAAGAATTTCAGAACGCCAAAAAATTGCCATCTCTCTGTTGGGTGAACAGGAGTTGCAAGATTCAGGTCTGAAACGCGCCAAGGCAGTAAAACGCAATGGGCAAAGCCAGCGTCAAGCGCCTGCATCAGAGAAGTCAAGTCACTGGCACAAATTCCAGAGGAGGAATGCACCGGGACTTCATTCAGATGATCATGCCGAAGTTCAGGCTATGCACATCATGGGGACATACCAGCAGAGACCTCTGGCCAGAGTTGGCCTCTCTGCACCCAAAAGCGAGGCGTCCAAGATGATCGAGAGGGGGTTCTTCTTGAAGAGACCAAACGAAGCGTGAGAGCTCTGGGTCATCTTCATCCTCGGAATTACCTTCGTCCATGGAGACGGAGTCCCTATCAAGAAACTCTTTTCTGAAGAAGGTGGGACTTCTCAGAGCAATCCAAAGAGAAATAATCCAAGCTTGGATTATAGAAGGGGGAGCGCACCCTATTATAGGCAGGCCCTAATAACTGCCATTAATGAGGCGTTAATTGGAACCGTCACGCACGATTGTCAAAGCCCAGTGAAGGATTGACGCGTGGAACGCCGCTTTGGGAACCGTCGCAAGCGCCGGTTTTCAACCGCCGCATCGGTTTTGCGTCAAGGGCAGTAAACTCCTGAGTCCAATAAGGAGTTGACGCGAGTGGAACTGCCTTGGGAATCAACAGATGACTCGGAATCCCAATCGACAGTGAAGACCTGACGAGCAAAGATCTCCTAAAATCTTGAGTCAGATCACATTAAACGCAGATGGGAAAGCCGCGTCCCTTCAACAGATAAGGCTGCATCTCTTGCGTCTGCCCGATCCGCGCAAGACAGATTTGCGTTATTCAGAGCTGCGTCTCACCTTGTGATTGACGCTGCGTCTCACCCCAAAAACTGACAGCCGCGTCTTACTTTACGGATCAATGCCGCGTCTCATCTTTTGATTGACGCCGCATCTCATCAAGAAGACCGCGTTCTGATTTGTGATTGACGCCGCGTTCATCAAAAGGACTTAGTAGAATCTAAGTTCTTATGAAATGATGACCGCGTCTCACTTTATGATTGACGCTGCGTCTCAGTAAAAGGACTTAGTAAATCTAAGTTCTGGTAGACTGACGACCGCGTCTCACTCTGTGATCGCCGCTGCGTCTCGTCAAAAAGACTTGGTGAAATCTAAAGTCCCCATAGATTGATGCCACGTCTCATTCTACGGGATTAATCGCGTCTCTCCAAGACCGCGTCTCATTAAAAGAACTTAGTCCTACCTAAGTTCAGTAATCACGACTAGTGATCAAGAGTTGGACTCATCCACAACAGGACAAAGAAATTGGGACAAAAGCTTAAAGAAAACTTCTATTATATCAAAAAATGATAGAAGTGGATACAAACACTCTTAATAAATAGAGTGTCCTTTTTCTTTACAAAAAAAAAAAGGGGCTAAATGTCCTGGTTCGCCAAGAAAACGGATTTGTTCCCTAAGGCGGTGAATCTCATGCTGGCGCGTCCTCTCAGCCTCCATGATAGCCGGTCCCGCAGCTCCGCCTCAGATAAGAAACTTCTGGCAGCCAGCTGCATCCGCAGAGATTCCACCCTGGAAGATTGTAGGGATAGACTCTCTTCAGCACGCGCCGTAGCAGCCCGTTGCTCCTTAAGCTCCTTTTTGAGGGAAACAAGTTTCTCCTCATTTAGCGCAAGAACAGCTTCCGCCTTGGCGATAATGTCCCGAGTTCTGAGGATGACTTGCTCCGTGCTCTGCACACTGAGCTCAGATTCCCTCGAATCTCCGGCTAATTTTTGAAATTCAGCCTTGGAATATTCAAGGTCACGGACCTCGGCAGTGATCTGTGCCTCCGCCTCCTGTCGCTCCGTTCCTGAGCAGCTAGGAGCCTAGTCAGGATGGCCTGGGCCTCACCGGAAGAACCAGCATCTTCCAAAGATTCCAGCTCCCGCAGGTTATCTCCAAGTTGCTCTACCACCTGCAGGCATGCCCTGGCAAGTGAAGCCTCCCGCCAATCGACGCTCACGCCATATTTTCAAGAAGCCTCTGGGCGAACTGGAAGGTGCTGTGTCCACGGAAGATGAGATCAATACATGATCCCATCGAGGTGAAGAATTGTTGCGCACCATCTGACGTGCCAGCTCCCCCATGTCTTCTCCACCTAAGAAGCTTCCCGACCCTTTTTGTCACGGGATAAGGGATATAGGGCGGGTCTTCTCGCACAAGAGCGTGCCGGCCGTCGATGTGGCAAGAGCAAGACTACCCACTGGCGCTTCCTGGAGCGCTGCCTCTGCAGGAGCTTCCACGACCAATGAAGGAGTTGTAAGCACAACCTCCTCAGAAACCTCCACCGAGACCTGAGCTGTATGGCCTTCTGGAAGGGTGCCAACCATCGGGACCCTCCACCTGAACCCCCTGGTCCTCTCTGCAAGTTATCGCGATGTTAGTCACAATGGTAGAAAAGCGAAACATTTAAAGCATCAGAGCTGCCTTACCAGGTTGGAGTCCAGAGACGTCAAATCCTGTAGAATGGGAGTCTCCCAGCTTCAGCAGTAGCCTTCTCCACCAGCGGAGTGAGAGCCTCTCAGCCTCAATGGGTTTCCCCTCCTGGCAAAGGGGAAGGCTCCCCAACTTCAACAGCTACCCCCTCCGAGGTTATCTCAGCGGCCGAAGCCTCAATCCCCTTGGGCTGGGTCAACTCTGTTTCCATCGCCTCGACATGCGAGGAAGTTATACCTTCAGCAGGGATTATCGCCAGCGGTAACGCAGTCGATGATTCACCCCGTATATTTTCTCTCCGAGATGTGGAAGAATTGCTCTGATCAGGAAGAGCGGGTTCATGGCCGTAGTCGACTTTATCTTCAAAGTCGCTTTCCGTATCAGACGCGGAAGACGACAGTTCAACGCAAAGGTCCTCGGTGACCGGGGCCTTGCCACCAATCACCCCAGTGGTAGGACTAGGGTCGATTATCCGAGCGCTGGAAATGAAGACACTAGGAGGCCCTGACCGCTGTGCCTTGTCTCTCCCTTCACGAGCAGAAGAAGGCTCGGACCGAGCTGAGAACCCTGGAATTTGGACATTCCCTCCCACGAGCTGTTCTTCCTCGTCAGCTATAGTGGTTTGTCAACCAATTCCCCCTCTCCCGCAATCTTACAGGTCCCTCTGTGCGACCTAGGAGCACGGATTAAACCGGGAGATTTTTATCCTCTGGCGGTTCCTCAACCATGATAAAGAGGTCTTCAGGACAGTCCTCAACTGCAGCAGAAATGCCTTCTGAGGGAGAGACTTCCGTTGCTAAATCCCTCCGAGCCCTCTTCGAAACAGGACCGCAGTTGAAGTGGGACCCCGACGACGCTTACTCACCAATTCTTGAGCCTTGGCGGTAGAAGGCCCCTCCTGTGGCCCTAGCTGGTTCTACTCCGGGTTACTCGGAGCTCCTCTCTTGAGCCTCCCTCAGCTTCTCTCTGAGATGCTCTCTCCAGCTCTTCTGGACCTTTAAATACTGGGTGATCATGTGCGAGCATTTGCCAGACTCCGACTGTGTTTTGAGATAGGCATTAATGCCCTCAATACCCGTATACCCGGGGGCAAAATCCGGTGACTGGTTTACCCGAGAATACCAGGTGCAGAAAGTGAAGCTGGTAAGGTTCTTCGGCTCCTCGACGGGCAAACGGAAAGTTGCCTCTGTCCCCCCAGCCACGCTATAATACCAGGCTCGAGCACCTTCGCACAAATTCCCATTGAAGGCAAGTTGTGTATTCGGATTGCCGACATAAAGCTGAGCATAGCCAAACTGTCGGGCAAAACGACTTGGCATATACGGTTCGATAGTGCAGGAAGTCCTTGGCGAAACAGCACATATCCTGGTCGTATATTGATCAACCACCGGAAGACTCCCGCAGACAGTTGGGTGAGGTCATCCGACCTATAGAATCAGTGAATTGCTCACCAAAGGATGCACCAGGAATCCCAGGGAAGCAGCGGTTGAGCTGGTAATTGGCGGCATTTGAGAGACGTCTCCGAATATAATATATATAGGTGTCACTCCAATCCGAGTTTTCCAGCCGCCTCACAAAAGGGACAGGACTCGTACTCCCACGCGCCGTTGTCATCAGAGAAGGGCAATGCATCACGTACCAGGCCATGAGATACGTGTAAGGCAACTCCATTCGGGGGTTGGGGCGCCTTGCCGTCGGGTTTCCCTCTGAGTCAACATACGGCTTGCCTGAGAGTCGACAGTCCTTGGAGCCTCGCATAGTCTCTTGGCTAGCGCCCGCAACCCGCTCTGAATGCCAGCCGCCACGGCCGGAAGAAGGGCTATAGGACGGCCATGGGCCAGGAGCACTGCTGGGTACACCACGTCGGCAATAATGACTTCATGTGGCCGTGTAGGTACCACGCAACGCTTCAACCATAGCATCAAGAAGCCCGCCAACAGCGCTCGACTAGAGATAGAAGCCCGGGCCCGATGATGATAGCTTTCGAAAAGCGTATCAGGTTCGAAGCCGTCCTCGTTCGACCCAGTGGTGTAAAAGCCCTCAGAAGCTTGTGCAACCATGTCGTCAACTCCCTGTTCAGAGAGGGGAGCCAGTCGAGTTATCGAATGATCCTTCTTGCTGACATTGCTGAATAAGTAATTGGCCCAGGATAGATGCCTAACTCCATGCGTCCTCCAACCGGTTACCTGACCACAAATATGGAAGTGGCACATCACTTCCCAATAGGTCTCGTACACCTCAGGGGAATCCTTCTTTATAAGGTCAAGCTCCCTAGCAGTCGGGACATATTCTTCATAAGGGAACTCCCCCATCACCAGCCCCGAGACCTCATGCAACTCATGCAGTGCAAGGCCCATTTCTCCAACCGGGGTAAAGAATGTCCCCGTCTGAGGGTTGTAGCGCTCCAAGATCCCGAAGAAGTTGTGAGAGCTCATTGGGATGCCCCATTGTACGGCCTGACTGCTGAGTATAATCCCACGTGCTCAAGCAGATCTCCAAGATCGGAGAGGGCGAAACCCACCATCCTGCCCCACCAAGAATCTCCGTGGAGTGGACCCATCCTGGCAAATGGAACTTGGCCGGATAATCACCTCTGCTTCTATGAACGAGTTGAGGAAGGTGGTGGCAAGCTGCGGGATCTCTCCGACTGGAAGCTCAGACTTGCGTGACCCGGGAAACAAGCCGAGGACCGCCCGGTCATGGCAATCATGACGGTATACGTTCTGGGATTTGAAATTCCCAAGGGTAATCTCAGAGATATCCCGGGACACGTCCCACTTCATCTTCCGAAGGACGGACAGATGTTGGAGATAAGACAACGGGAGCATCCTCTCCATGGCTGGAAGGAAGTATCTCCTCTCCCCTATCTGACGGAGCCACCTGTAATTCCCGTCATACATTGGGTTGCCACCGTCGCTGACATGATCTCCAAAGAAGAAAGCAGGCTTCTCCAGCTTGATGTGGGTATCCGTTGCGAAGACTGCATCGGTCATGAGCACCGAGAAGTCCTCTCATTAACATGGGCAATCATTTCCTGCGAACTGGCGACCTGTCAGCAGTCACAGGTATGGTCCTTCGCAGTGCAAAAGTCAGACGGTGGTCGGCACCACCCACGCGTCCAAAGTGGTGCATCTTGGCGAGTGAACCTGAAACATGCGGCACTGCAAAAGAAAAAGACACTTGGTCAGATACTTTGCCAAAATAAGGGAAGACGCTAAGTGTTCATAATTCAAAACGCAGCCGAGATATTGGACGCAGGAGTTATCATCCGCGTCCAGACCTGCGAACTTGCACCAAAACGCAGAAGAGATACTGGACGCAGGAATTTTCGAATCCGCGTCCAGACCTGCAAAGCTGCGTTCTGCAAACCAAGACTTATGAAAATTCTAAGTACTTGGACTCAAACGCCAGATTCTACAAAATCGGCGGTTGAAGACACAGAACGCAAGGATCAAATCCGCGTTCTGCAAACCAAGACTTGTGAAATTTCAAAGTGCTTGGACTCGGACGCCAGCGCCTGATGGCACAAAACGCGGCACAGAACGCATGGATCAAATCCGCGTTCTGCAAATCGCGTCCAGAGACCTTCACAATAGAAAATATTCTAAGTGAAGGACCCAGAGTGCAGAGTTCACCAGCGTCGGATCTTCAGGCCCGCGCCCCGGTTATCATCTCAAGGACAGCGTCCGAGAATCAAACACGATATTGTGTTAAAGGTCCTTAGGGTTCTATGAACATGTTTTAATGGCGGAACCCACACCGAAGGTGCATTTTTACCTCGGAAAACACCCTCCTGCGCAGAGGAAGCATCTCTCTCAGCCTCGGCGACGGTCGCCCTTGAGGTCGATGCAGTCGGTTTGTCTTGGGAGCCATTGAAGATCAAGAAATTCGCGAGGAGATGAATAGTTGAACAGAAGAGAAGGAAGTTCTTTTCTCAGAGAATGCGTTCGTTCGGAGAAGAAGATACATCTCTCAACTGTTGCCTTTTATAGGCACGGAGATTCGCGAAGATACGCAGCGTTTGGCCCAATAAACGCTGCAGCGAATCGCTGCCTGACGCGTGGAGCCAAATCATTGTTTGAACAGGGAAGATCATGCGCGCGTCGCGACCCCGCCACAAGTCAAAAGTTAACACGTGAGCAGTTCATTTAATGAACCGGGGGATCTGCGCGCCAAAAGGCGAAATCTCGCCGTTTCCCCAGGCCAGCTAGCGGCGTAATCATGACATGGCACAGGTGCGCGCCCCAAAGTACGCGGCTCTTCGGTGGACATGCCCCGTCAGCATCATCATAAATGCACCCAGAAAATCGCGTCTGCATTTCAAGAGATGCGTCTCTCCAAAGTCCGCGTCCCCTCAAACGGGCCAAACATCGCGTCTCGCTAAGAAGTCGCGTCTTTAAAGCAGTCTCTGCTTTTTCAAAAAGGAACCTGCGTCCAGTCTCCTGCTTCTGCAAAGTCAGTTCAACAGTACACTGACGCAAACAGACAACCAACCACTCCCGGCCAAAAGCACACCCGTGACAGACTAAAAGCAATCGGGGAGGTCTAGACTGTGTATCTAGACACTCAACACGATCAACTCTGACGGCTTCAAAGAGTTCAACAGTACACTCACGAAGACCAATTCCAGATAAGATCAAACCCGAAGCATCAACAGTCCAGTCATAAACGCGAACACGGCTAAGATCCAAAGTATTCCGAAATCCGTCCCATTCAACTGCGGAATATCAGAAACTTTGGAGGGGGTTCTGTAGGCTGTCTAAAAATGACTAACAGACCAGCCATTAAGGAAGCAGAGTCTCAAGCTCTAGACGCGAGGAATCGATGCTCGCGTCTCAGCATTAAGACGCGTTGGCTCTACACCCGCGTCTCAACGTTCAGACGCGTCGGCCCGAAGCCGCTCGTCTCAGCATCAAGGCGCGTCGGCCCGACGCCCGCGCCTCAGCGTCCAGACGTGAAGGCCCGAAGCTCGCGTCTCAGCATTAAGGCGCGTTGGCTCGACGCCCGCGTCTCAAACTTCAAGGCGCGTTTGGCTCAACGCCCGTGTCTCAGTTGCAACTCCCTGATTGCGGGGCCAGTCACCGCGCATGTAGCGGGTAGTGGCCCCTCATTCGGGAGCGTTTTCAGGAGGCACCTTCACCCCCTGAGACCCCTATAAATAGCCTTGTTTGCTATGAAGAGGGGATCGAAGTTTTGATAAGAGAGGGAGTTTTGAGAGATCGAAGCTTTGGAAAGGTCGAGAATTAAGAAGGTCAAGGCATCATCAAGATCGATCGAATCCAGGCAGGAGGATCATCAAGAGGGAAGCACGACTCTTCAGCGAGCTTACTGAGTACTAGCGCTCTTCTCCTACCTCCTCTTTGAGAGTTTTGGTAGACGGAGCTGAGTTACTCTTTCTACCGACCGAAAGAGAAGACCCCCGACGGTCCAGGACGGTCATCTGGTCAACGGAGAACAAGATTCACTCTCCATCGCCACACGAAGAACCCAGCCTTAAACAAAGGGAAGATTCAGACATCCTCCCTCCCTTGTAACTGGAAAAGAGGGAAGAGTAGTTCTTGTGGTTGTAATCGTTTCGCTTGAATCAAGGAAATCTTTTACAGCTAAAACACTTTCTCCGACCACCAAATTTTCCGGCCCCTACAGTGTTTAGAGTGTAAGTGTAAAGCGGTGTACACAACAAAGAGAAGAGACGAAGGCACAAGATTTTAACGTGAGAACCCAAATCGAGAAAAATACGGAGGGAGAAAGAGAAAAATCCATTATAATTTGTTAAGTTACAAGAATTACATAGATTGTTTGGAGTGTCTCAGAATCAGGGTTGGTTGTGGGAGTATTGGCGAGGTCTTGGTGTTAGGTCTAGAGAGAGGATCCATCTAGGTCAGATCAGGTCCTTTTTTCATTAGAGACGAGGGTTTATTTATACTGAGTTGTTGGTGGTGAATAAGAACTGGCGAGGTTCTTGTAACTATACGATCTTCATGTGTGAATTTTTTTGTAAAGGTCGTGATTTTGAGTACTAGATTGGTGGGATTGCATGCAGGTGATTTCTTCATTATCCATAATTGTCCGCCTTAAATGCAAAGGCGTTACATGTCTTCAACGTGAGAGAGGAGAAGTGGCGTAATTGCAGGCAGAGATCTCGACGGTCTCTACTGGGGACTTCGGGGTGAAGTCGAGAATTTTGAACTGTAGGCGGCTCTGGAGGAT
The DNA here is from genome assembly GCA_038442645.1 of Agave tequilana. Taxonomy (NCBI): domain Eukaryota; kingdom Viridiplantae; phylum Streptophyta; class Magnoliopsida; order Asparagales; family Asparagaceae; genus Agave; species Agave tequilana. The sequence goes on from JAVJIF010017485.1 coordinate 14,617, forward strand.
GATGTTTTGGAACAAAGGTAGCTCCGAGATGACTCTGGGCGGTGTAGCTTGAAGGTTGACTTAGATACGGCCTGAAGTGATTCTGAGAGCTGTGGATGCCTTCGGAAGGATCCGATGTGACGAAGGTTGCTAGGTGATTTAGACGATGTGAAAGTTTTGAAAGGGGAAACTTGATTGCTTGGACACGTGTTAGTATCGTGGAGAGAGACATTTTTTGACCACTGCAACTTTACACAAAATCGTTAACCGGTCCGTTAATTCGCGAACCGTCAAACTAAGCGCCATTTGGTTCGTTTTCGCTTTGGTCCTTGACTAGTTCATGAATTGCTTTTAAAAATACGTGTTTCCTTGGTTATAGCTGTGATCGATTTGTTTCTGCATTGGTGCTTGATTCGTGAATTTATGGCTTTGATCGCAATTCACATGGTAACTAGATTTTATATACATGTGATGCACGTGCATATTAAGAATTACTTGCCTGATTTTCTCTAGGTCATTTCTTTTATAAAAAATGCAGAAGCTGTTGTCATTTCTTTCTATTCAAGTTCTTTAACGATAAATTACGATCTTGTAATTTGAGAATTAAGATAAAAGTTATTTGCTATTACCATATTTTATTTTAAAACAATTTATGATTAGTGAAATTTTTTATCTTGATCTAAAATGGGAACTAGTTAATATTTTTTTAGTGTGTTGGATTCTGGGTTCAATCTGACAACTATTCAAGATCACTGAAATATCAACAATCTAATTGGTCAGGTCGGCAAATATCAGGTGGGAGGTTTTCCGTTCAATAAAACGTTCCTTAATTTAAGAACCACCTTTCAATTTCCTTCCTTGGTTAAACACCAATTAGACTGATATAAATCAGTCTCAATATACTGAGTATCAGTATATCCCCTGTATAAAGAAAGTAATTCAGTTATACAATACTTGGAGTGAGGTACACTTAGAGCGAATCTCCTTAAGACAATTACGTCCCCCGCATCGGTGCTAACGGGTTACTAGACGCTGGTCTCCCAAGATACAACATTCCTTCACGGTATTTGGATAGCACTACCAAATCACCGTACGGTCGAACCGTAGTTAACCAGTACCTTCACAGGATTGTTGAAGCAGCAGGACAAAGACAAATTTCGGGAGAATATTTGCCTTTACTTTGGAGGAGCACCCACTGTAGAGGAAGAAGGAAGGTTGAAGATATTCTTCTTTAGAAGTCCCAGATTCAGACAGTTGAATTTTCTGAGTCCTCTTTTAGAACGAATTTTTGCAGAATCTCCTTTGGAAGTCGCTTCGAAAATTGAGTTTCCCACTTCTCGCTGGAAGTTGCTTTAGAACTCCACTTTCCAGTTCAGAACGCAGAAACTTGCTTCCTAGTTTAGAACGCAGAGAGAGAGAGTTATTCTGATTTTGCGTGTCTTAGAAAGAGAAACCGGAGCGCTATTTTAGCGCTCCGGGAGGGGCATTTTAGTCCAAAATCTTTCAACAGTTGCAGTGGTTCGGTCTGAACCGTTGTAACTGTTCGGTCCAACCGCCCAACCGATTTTCAGACAGTCGTTGGCGGGCGGTTTGGATCCGGAGCGGAGCGGGTCTGGTTCGGGTAGCGGAGCGGGTATGCTCGCAACCCATACCCATGAGACCTGATTCAAAAAGAACCTGGCTGGGTAGGGAACCCGAACCCAGACCTGGACCCGAGCCCCAGCACTGGCACCGGCACCGGCGCGCATGTGCAGGCATAGTTCCCTCCCAATCGCGCGCGAAAACTCCAAGTACCCAAAGGGCACGCCCTTTGTTCTCAATTTTCTCTATTTAAACACTACGAACTTCCATCCCATGGCCAATGTGGGACTAAATGCTTTTAGCTATCTTAGTCCCATTTTGGCTTTGAATTAGGCAATCTTTAGACTTGAATATCTTATTCATTCGAAGTCGGAATTGAACATGTGAATATACCACGTTCATCACCATTGGAAGGAGAACACACTCCAACCATTATCAATTGATTCGATCAACGGATCTTGCCGTAATTCAATTCAAAGATTCACATATATATATCTTCATATTCCAACAATCCCCCACAATGAATGGAGATTCAAGGAAATGACACACAAAGAGACTGACTATTGTGAAAGGTACTTTAGAAAAGAAATTGCATCAGGATAGGTGAACTAGGTCTTGAACCTTCCATAGCGAAAGCTTTATCGGACTTACTGGCTAATCAATGAACTAGGTCTTGAACTGTTAGCCGTTATTGTAAGCCAAGTCAATAAGCTTCACACAGTGACTTTCCAAATCAATTTTGGTTCTCGGTTGTGTCTGTTTTGGCCCTGGACATTCTTGGTTTCAGAGAGTATCTTTAGGGAATAATAGCCTCCATAGAAATTCCCAAAGAGCCGACCCAACTCTATACTCACATAGGTGATCGTCCTATTAAGAGTAGTCTACTCTACTCCACTTGTTTAGTAACAAGATATAGGCATCATTAAAAGCGTTAAGCTTATCCTTAATCCACTTGTAGAAAAGCACTTATGTGCACCTTAGGAATGGATTGGAGTCAAGCTCCCAAGTGCTTACTTGCTGAGTCAATCATAACTAGTTTTTCCTCTTGAACTTAGTCCGTGGGATCTCCAGTCGCTAAGTGAGGTTTCCATTAAGCTGACTCGGTAAGGTTAGGCTTTTAAACCCATTTCCTCGATGCGCAGTTTATACGCTCTCCACTTAAACCTTTAGTAAGCGGATCCGCTAAATTATCCTTTGACGATACAAAGTCAATAGAGATAATTCCATTTGAGAGCAACTGCTTCACAGTATTATGTCTACGACGAATATGTCTAGACTTACCGTTGTATATAACATTTTGTGCCCTAGATATAGCTGCTGATTATCGCAGTGTATACATATAGTGGGCACTGGCTTTTGCCATAATGATATATCTTCCAAGAATTGTCGAAGCCATTCTGCTTTTTCTCCGGCCATATCTAAGGCTATGAATTCCGATTCCATAGTGGAACGGGCAATACATGTTTGCTTAGAAGATTTTTAAGATACCGCTACTCCTCTTAGAGTAAATACGTATCCGCTAGTTGATTTTGATTCCTCAGAATCTGCAATCCAATTAGCATCACTGTATCCTTCAAGTACAGGTGGATACTGTCCATATCTCAAGGCATATTCCTTAGTATGTGATACGTAACCCAATATTCGTAGTAGAGCAGTCCAATGTTGATCACTAGGATTACTAGTGTATCTGCTTAACTTGCTTACAGCGTAAGCAATATCGGGTCTAGTGCAATTCATCAAATACATTAGACTTCCGATAATCTGAGAATACTCCAACTGGCGTATTCCAGTTCCTGTATTCTTATGAAGGTGGACGTGTGGGAGAAAAGGATTTTTATTCTCCTTTATCCCATAATCCTTGAATCTTTCTATCATCTTATCCACGTAGTGAGATTAAGATAGACTGATTCCATCTGGTGTTCTGGTGATTTTAATTCCTAAAATTACATCAGCAACCCCCAGATCCTTCATGTCAAAACTGTTGGATAACATTCTTTTAGTGGACTTAATAATTTCAATATTAGTCCCAAGTATCAACGTGTCGTCTACATAAATACAAACAATGATGCATGCATTTCCAACTTTTTAGTGTAAAACACACTTATCACATTCATTGATAGTGAATCCATCTTTGATCATGATGTAAGTTCACCTAGAGGGGGGTGAATAGGTGATGGCTAATCTAATGGTCACTTGATGCCAAATAATGCGGAAGCTAAAAACAATTATGACCAAATAAAACTTTTACACTAAACACTATGTATAACTCAAGAGTGTAGCCGAATTTCCCATGAAGAGCTCTGGACTAACTCCTCAAGATTCCCCTGGATATGGGTTGAGGTGCCGCGTTGGCTCTCTTGGTTGAATATAAGTGTTAGCAAACAATCCCAAGTAAGTATATCAATTAAGCACAATAAATATCTAGCATGTAAAAATAAAGACAAGTAATAGCATGCAAGATATAAAAGAGACAAAGAGAGAGAGAGAGAGAGTGAGCAATCGCAAACACAAGGAATTTGTTTCGAGGTTCGAGCATACTTGCTCTACATCCCCGCCTTCGACACACGAAGGATTTCCACTATGCTCGATCCCAATGGATCTCTCCTTGGTGCCGCAACACCTACAATCCCTCGGACTCCCTAGTCCTATACACACGCAAGCCCCACAAGCTTGCCGAGACCGCACCTCAAACCAAGAGTTCACAATCGAACTCTAAACCACCGCGAGCACACTTGCCCGCCTCCTCAAAGTACAAAGAAAAGATCTTTGATGATCACAACACTTTGATCACCTAAAAGCACTCTCACTACAACACTCCTATAGAATGAATAGTCAATGGATGCTCAAGTGTTTGTGTGAGAAAAATAAGGAAGAAAATGGTGGAGGAAAACTCAAAGAATCTCTTTTAACACACTCTAAATAAAACTCCCCTTTTGATTAGAAGTATTAGCTCTCATTTTGTGGAGAAAAACTTCTGAAAAGAGTAGGAAAAACTGGCTCTAAAAGTCTCCAAAAATCTTGATGAAAACAATGCCCAAACCCCCAAATTTATAGGGCTAGAAAAACTAGCCATTGGGGTTCTGTCAGGCCTGTCGGTCGACCGTCCGGCCGACCGGCCAACGGTCATATTTCAGACTATTGTGCCATCGGTCGACCGGCCGGTCGACCGAGTCAGGATACAGAGATCAAGTCTCTCTGTCCGGTCGGCCGCCCGGCGGCCTGGGCCTTTCCAGAGAGCAGAGCTCTCGGACGGTCGACCGGGTCGGTCGGCCGGCCCTCCTGCCAGAACTGGCTGTGCACGTCCGTGCACGTCGGTCGACCGGGTCGGTCGACCGGCTGAAGCCAGGTCAGGTCTGAATATATGGATTAAAAACTTGGTCTTTGGCTCACATAAAAATCCCATAAAATACATAAAAATCTACAAAAATAGTTTTACTAATATACTTTGATAAACAAACATGCTTGCACAAAATCAAGGCATGTTATAAAAGATTTGGACTATTTTTGTAAGATGGAAATATTGGTTTAAATGAAAACTAGTATTTTTCTAAAACTTGTTTTCCACACTTCTTCATGATACAAAAATAAGATACTTTGAATTCATTAAAGCATAGTGTGTATGGATATGATCCACTACACAATTAAGATGAAATATCTATGTTTTTGACATTAAGCTCTAAATATTATTTTTGTTTAAAAAATGTATATAAGAAAACACCAAAAACAAAATAGTATTCTTCAAAAATAAAGTCTTTTCTAAACTGAAAATTCTTTTATGAAAAGACAACTAAATCAAGAGTGTGTGTGTGATATATACTTGAGCAATCCACCAACTACTCTATCCTTTAAATTTTATCTAAAAATAAAATCTTCTAAAACAAACCTAGACTCAAGTCTTCATCTTCTTGAAGTCTTCACTTGAAGCCTTCTTGACTTGGTCCAAACACCGTGCTAGCTCCAAAACTTGACTTCAAATCCTTTGTTGAAACTATGCACCTACTAAGATCTTGATCATAAATCTGTCACTAATTAAACACAAGATCATTAGTTAACATAATTACATGAGTGATCATCATCAAAAACTAGAGTGATGGGCCTTCAGGACAACAATCTTCCCTTTTTGATGATGACAAAACTCATGAAGTTATATATGCAGGATTAAAGTAAAGCTTCAAAGAAGCTCCCCCTTAACTCATGCATAACAAATAAACAATAAATATGCAATGCATGCTCATAAACATGTATGCAAATGTATGGAGATAAAACAAATCAAATCTTTTTCTCCTATTGCAAAACAAAACATATATGCATAAAACATAAATTCTACTAACATGCATATAAATCTCAAATTCTTCTCCCCCTTTTTGTCAATTATCAACAAAGGGGTTGAAGAAAAAACAAAACAAAATTTCTCCCCCTTTTTGTCCGAAACAAAGAACCAATGAAGGGGTAAAACAAATCGATCAATAAGGGTTATATGCGATATACATTCATGAAGAGGAAGACGCTAAGTTAACTTCCCTACATATATGCATTACATGAGGAAGGGATGACAAGCCCTAACTCACATAACACATAATATGCAATGCATAAGAGGAGATGTGAAGCTCCCCTATACACGTGTATCACATAAAGAAGAGTTGTCAAGCTCCTCAATATAGATACACTCAACATGAATCTATATGTAGAGAAGAGATGTGAGGCTCTCCTTGCATATAGGCAATATAAATCAAAAATTTTAATTTTTCTTATCAAACAAATTTTGAATTCTCTCAATAAAACAAATTTTGAATTTTGATATCAATTTTGAAAATGATCAATTGTAAAATAGTGATCAACAGTAAAGTAATGATCAACCATATTGATACCAATTTAAAAACAAATGCATAAGCTTGAAAAATAAGATTTGAATTAAGCTTAGCATTAACAACCTTGTGTTTTAAATATGTAAGTCAACTTTAGCTCAAGCACAAAACAAATCATATATATGTATGAAAAATGAGTATACCAATTGAAATTGATACATACATATATAAGAAAACAAAATATGAGTATATATAAAAATAGAGTCAAATTGATACCAATTGAAACGATTCAATGATACCAATTGAAATAATAGGATCATGTGTATATCTCTAATCATTGAAGAATAAATAACTAGTTAAATTAATTTTGAAAAAAACTAGTTAAAGATCCTTCAAAAACACGAAACCAAGTCATATGTTTTTCATGAATCATACCAAAATACACAAGAATTGACACTCGACCTATAAAGCTCAAAAATATGTTCATGAACCAAAGTCATGACAGAAATAAAGTGTGAGTGTTCAAAAATCATGTAATTAGCATTTTCATGAAAATAATCATTGAAGCTCTAAAAGTGAGTATCATTTTTGAATCATAAAATTCATTTTTATCAAACAAACATGAAAATTCATTTTTCATTTAAACAAAACACACTTCTAGGTATATGTATGATTTATCCAATCCTAACAATACACATACATATCCCAAACATAAAAGAATCTATTAATGATGTTTGCATGAAGGCAAGAGACTCACGGGTATACATGTATATTTATTAGATTTGAATAAAAATGCATATACATGAAGTAAAAACATGAAATAGGCAAAACATGTATAATGAGAGAATCATCAAACTAGTCTATACATGTGCATATAGTGGGTACAAATGAGCATGAAGTGCAAATATATATGAATCAAATGTTCTCACTATTTGTACATGTATACATGCAAGTTTTGATAAAAACTACATTTAAACTAGTATTTACCACATGAAGCATAAAACATGAACATGCTCAAATGATCATCAAATGAAAGAAGCATGTAAATAAACTAAGAGTTTTAAGAGATAGTTACCAACATAGACTATGCTCCAAAAACTCCAAACATGGTGGTTGTCCCACCAAACCTCTTTGATAGCGGTGCATCAAAAGTATGTCCATCAAGTCCATGCAACCACCACCAAGGCACCAAATCTCTCACGTCTTGTGAGAGCCCTCACCTACATCAAAAACAAACGGTGGGGACTTTGGTACCCATTTTCTTTTGGGTCATTGGGGGTTAGCTTTGTAAGGAGCCCAAAAAATTTTATGATTAGCAAAATTTAAATGATGTATCCTATCATAACAAAACCTTGCTAAAGGCCTTTGCGGCCACAATGTGTACATTTGTACACCTTAGGATTCTTATGTGTATGTGTATGATCGTGGCGTGCAACATAAGCATATGCATGATGATGATGTGCATGAATGTGTGGAGTTTGTTTCTTTGAAAACATAGACTCCAACCTAGAATGATTAAATGCACAAGAGCTCAAAGTAGAACTCAAATAATCAATTTTCTTTTTCAAAAAATTAACTTCATTTTGATCAATAGAGGGGGTGGCATGTAAAGCATGATCAAAAGTCTTTTCTTTTTAGAAACCTTTTCTTTTTCTTTTCTTTTCAAAAATTTTTCTTTCAAAGAGTTGTTTTCTTGAAAAACAACTTCCTTTTGTTTTTTCACCCAAATAATTTTATTTTTCAAATTTGTGTTTCCTTCACAAAGATCATTCAATTTTGAAAATAAGGAAACATTCTCATTTTTCAAAATCTCATTTTCCTTTCAATGCATGCAACCTTAGTTCTAAATGAATCATTTTCTTCCAGCATGCAATCAAATTCTTTTTCAAATTTTTATTATCTTTCTTAAGCATGTCATATTTCTCAAGTAATATTTGACAAAAAGATGAAAGCTCATCATATGACATGTTAACATCATCTACCTCAGATTCGGTAGTTACCTCAAGGGGGTTATCCCTTGGACCATATAGCACAAGTTGGAGGTGTTGCTTCCAACGTCCGAATCGCTCACGGCATAATATAGATCCTTTTCGCCAAGGGAGGTGATGATGTTCCAAGCTACAAAAGCCGAATCAACATTAGAAACCCTAGATAAATAATCATCATTTAGGGTACTCTTCAAAGCATGAATGGCTTTTGAGTTAGCCTCAATATACTTGCTATTACTAACATATGAATCATTAGTGGTAGCAAGATAAACATGAATGCCTAGGGCCTTGAGGTACTAGGACATCTTAACCTTCCAAATTTGGATGTAAGAATGTCAAAGGTGGGTGGTGACATGAAGTCCATAGTGTGTGTACAAATATAGTGATTAGCCTAAAAAGGAGGATCTTTAACTCTAGGTTGTAAGACCCAAATTCAGAGCACTTGGCTCTGATACCAATTGTAAGTTTACCTAGAGGGGGGGTGAATAGGTGATGGCTAATCTAATGGTCACTTGATGCCAAATAATGCGGAAGCTAAAAATAATTATGACTAAATAAAACTTTTATACTAAACACTATGTATAACTCAAGAGTGTAGCCAAATTCCCCGTGAAGGGCTCTGGACTAACTCCTCAAGATTCCCCTGGATATGGGTGAGGTGCCGCGTTGGCTCTCTTAGTTGAATACAAGTATTAGCAAACAATCCCAAGCAAGTATATCAATTAAGCACAATAAATATCTAGCATGTAAAAATAAAGACAAGTAATAGCATGCAAGATATAAAAGAGACAAAGAGAGAGAGAGAGTGAGCAATCGCAAACACAAGGAATTTGTTTCGAGGTTCGAGCACACTTGCTCTACATCCCCACCTTCGACACACGAAGGATTTCCACTATGCTCGATCCCAATGGATCTCTCCTTGGTGCCGCAACACCTACAATCCCTCGGACTCCCTAGTCCCGTACACACGCAAGCCCCACAAGCTTGCCGAGGCCGCACCTCAAACTAAGAGTTCACAATCGAACTCTAAACCACCGCGAGCACACTTGCCCGCCTCCTCAAAGTACAAAGAAAAGATCTTTGGTGATCACAATACTTTGATCACCTAAAAGCACTGTCACTACAACACTCCTATAGAATGAATAATCAATGGATGCTCAAGTGTTTTGTGTGAGAAAAACAAGGAAGAGAATGGTGGAGGAAAAACTCAAAGAATCTCTTTTAACACACGCTAAATAAAACTCCCCTTTTGATTGGAAGTATTAGCTCTCAATTTTGTGGAGAAAAACTTCTGAAAAGAGTAGGAAAAACTGCTCTAAAAGTCTCCAAAAATCTTGGTGAAAACAATGCCAAACCCCCAAATTTATAGGGTTAGAAAATTAGCCGTTGGGGTTCTGTCAGGCCTGTCGGTCGACCGTCCGGCCGACCGGCCAACGGTCATATTTCAGACCATTGTGCCATCGGTCGACCGGGTGGTCGACCGAGTCAGGATACAGAGAGCAAGTCTCTCTGTCCGGTCGGCCGCCCGGCTGGCCGGGGCCTTTCCAGAGAGCAGAGCTCTTTGGACGGTCGACCAGGTCGGTCGGCCGGCCCTCCTGCCAGAACTGGCTGTGCACGTCCGTGCACGTCGGTCGACCGGGTCGGTCGACGGCTGAAGCCAGGTCAGGTCTAAAATAGGGATTAAAAACTTGGTCTTTTGGCTCACATGAAAATCTCATAAAATACATAAAAATCTACAAAAATAGTTTTACCAATATACTTTGATAAACAAACATGCTTGCACAAAATCAAGGCATGTTATAAAAGATTTGGACTATTTTTGTAAGATGAAAATATTGGTTTAAATGAAAACTAGTATTTTTCTAAAACTTATTTTCCAAACTTCTTCATGATACAAAAACAAGATACTTTGAATCATTAAAGTATAGTGTGTATGAATATGATCCACTACACAATTAAGATGAAATATTTATGTTTTTGGCATTAAGCTCTAAATATGGTTTTGGTTTAAAACATGTATATAAGAAAACACCAAAAACAAAAATAGTATTCTTCAGAAATGAAAGTCTTTTCTAAACTGAAAATTCTTTTATGAAAAGACAACTAAATCAAGAGTGTGTGTGTGATATATACTTGAGCAATCCACCAACTACTCTATCCTTTACATTTTATCTAAAAATAAAATCTTCTAAAATAAACCTAGACTCAAGTCTTCATCTTCTTGAAGTCTTCACTTGAAGCCTTCTTGACTTGGTCCAAACACCGTGCTAGCTCCAAAACTTGACTTCAAATCCTTTGTTGAAGCTATGCACCTACTAAGATCTTGATCATAAATCTGTCACTAATTAAACACAAGATCATTAGTAAACATAACTACATGAGTTGATCATCATCAAAACAAGAGTGATGGGCTTTCGGGCCAACACATGACACTATCAGATTTCTCATGTCACTGTTTTGGAGCCTGCTTTAGACCGTATAAGGATTTTACCAATTTACACACCTTGTATTCTTGGCCCTTGACTATAAATCCTTCAGGTTGCTCCATATATATCTCTTCATTTAATTCACCATTTAAGAATGCAGTCTTGACATCCATTTGATGGATATCTAAGTTATGCAATACTGCAATTGCAATCAACATCCGAATGGACGTTATTCTTGTTACTGATAAATAAGTTATCGAGTAGTCAAGTCCTTCCTTTTGTCGATAACCCTTGGCTACTAATCTAGCCTTATACTTATCGATAGATCCATCGAATTTTAATTTTCTTTTGAAAATCCACTTACACCCAATTGGTTTACTACCAGGAGGCAAGTTTACCAATTCCCAAGTATGATTACTTAGTATGGATTCTACTTCGCTATTTATAGCTTCTTTCCACATTTGTGCTTCTGGGGTTGACATAGCCTCTTTAAATGTTTGAGGTTCGCTTTCAATAGCGTATGCTATGAAATCTGGACCAAAAGATTTTGAGATTCTAGATCTCTGACTTCTTCTTGGTTCAATTTCCGCATTAACAATCGGTTCCTCGGGGCTTTTGTCCCTGAATGCCATCTCATGTGTTCTTTGCTCAGAAGTCTTATCTGCTTCCCATTTGTATGGAAAGATGCCTTCAAAGAACACAACATCTCTAGATTCGATAATCATGTTTACATGAATATCTGGTATTTCTGATTTATGAACCAGAAATCTGTAGGCACTACTATTCAAAGCATAGCCTATGAATATGCAGTCCATAGTTTTTTCTCCCAACTTAGTCTTTTTAGGTAATGGTGCTAGTACCTTTGTAAGGCGCCCCCACATTTTGAGGTAATGGTAGGAAGGTGTCCTTCCATGCCATAACTCAAATGGTATAAGACCAAGTTTCTTGTGGGGTACTCTATTTAGAATATAATTTGTAGTTAATAGAGCTTCCCCCCACAAGTTCTGCGGAGCTCCAGAACTTACGAGCATGGAATTGACCATCTCCTTCAAAGTTTTGTTCTTCCGTTCAACAATTTTATTTTGCTGAGGAGTATATGGTGTTGTTGTTTGATGGATTATACCAAATTTAGCACATAACTCACTAAAATCATTTGATTCATATTCTCCGCCTCTATCGGATTTTAGAATCTTGATTTTCTTGTTGAGTTGATTCTCAACTTCGGGTGTATATGTTATAAACATATTTATTGCCTCATCCTTACTGTTTAAAACATACACATAACAGTATCTTATACAGTCATCAATAAAAGTAATAAAATACTTTTACCGCCTCTAGTTGGCATAAACTTCAAGTCACACAGATCGCTATGAATTAACACTAAAGGTTCTGTATTTCGATCTATTGAGTGAAATGAATTTTTCACCAACTTGGCCTCAACACAAATCTCACACTTGCGAATTTCTTTCAAGTTGAGTTTTGGAATATATCCTAGATTAGACAAGTTCTTTAATGACTTGTAATTTACATGCCATAATCTAGCATGCATAAAATAGGAGACTCAAGCAAATAAACAGAAGATTTTCCTTTATTTATAAGCTTCAGGTACAAATACATAGACTTTTTATCTACCACTGCAACATTGGCTTTAAAAAGTCCATCAATAAGATAACCCTTTCCTACATACATCCCTCCCTTAGTAAGTACAAATTTATCTGATTTAAAAACCATTCTAAATCCTTTCTTACTAAGTATTGATCCAGAGATCAAATTCTTGCGGATATCTGGAACATGTAGCTCCTAGTTCAGAGTAAGCTCTTTTCTACATGTCCACTTCAGGATGACCTTGCCTTTTCCTTCAATCTTTGAGACGGCTGAGTTTCCCATGAATAGTTGCTCATCTTGCTCTAGTTTTTGATATTCAGAGAATAATAATTTTTCAGAGCAGATGTGCCGAGTAGACCCAGTGTCTACCCACCAATCCTTATTGTTGGTTGTCAGATTCACCTCTGACACCACAGCTGAAAGGCTTGGCGATGCATGGCCAGTCAAATTTGCCTGTGGATGGTTCTTCTTATTCTTTTTGAGACGGCTGCGACATTCATTCGCCTTGTGCCCTTCTTTGTTGCAGATGTAGCAGGTTCCCTTGAAGCGCATATTCTTGCCGTCTTGGACCTTACCTTTGTACCCCTGGGAAGTCTTCTTCCGCTTGAAGCCTTTGGAAGTAGACGCTTTCCCTTTGAGTCTTCGATCACATTGGCTTTGGCTTCATAGGAGTTCTTACTGCTCCTTTTCTTGGACTTTAGGTTGTCCTCCTCGATTCGAAGCCTCACAATGAGATCTTCCAACTTCAGCTCCTTTCGCTTGTGCTTCAGGTAGTTCTTGAAATCTCTCCACGCAGGTGGGCGTTTCTCCACGATAGTAGCAACCTAAAAGGTTTCAGGTAGAATCATACCTTCGGCTTCTATCTCGTGCAAGATAAGTTGGAACTCTTGCACCTGACTGATTACAGTCTTGCTGTCCACCATTTTGTACTCCAGAAATTGTCCTACGACGAACTTCTTGTGCCAGCATCCTTAGTCTTGTACTTCTTGTCAAGACTGGCCCATAACTTCTTTGTTGTTGTGATGGGATTGTAGACATTGTAAAGAGAGTCATCCAGTCCATTTAAAACATAATTTCGGCAAAGGAAGTCAACTTGAGTCCATGCATCGACTGCAAGGACTGAGTCCTGATCAGTTCCGGGTTCTGGTGGATCTTCTTGCAGGAATTTGGCCAGATGAAGAGTGGTCAAGTAGAAGAGCATCTTCTGTTGCCACCTCTTGAATTCTGTGCCGTCAAATTTTCCTGGCTTCTCCGGCTTCGGGTTTGGAAGTGGAGTAGGCATCAAAGCTTGTACCTGCATGTTTGGTGCCTTGTTAGAGCTATCTTGATTAGTCTCAGACATTTTCTGCAAGTTCAAGCAGAATAGAAGTAAGAAACTTCAATATAATAATGTCTTAAGATTGTTGGATTCTGGGTTCAATCTGACAACTATTCAAGATCACTGAAATATCAACAATCTAATTGGCCACGTCGGCAAAAATCAGGTGGGAGGTTTCCGTTCAATAGAACGTTCCTTAATTTAAGAACCACCTTTCAATTTCTTTCCTTGGTTAAACACCAATTAGACTGATATAAATCAGTCTCAATATACTGAGTATCAGTATATCCCCTGTATAAAGAAAGTAATTCACTTATACAGTATTTGGAGTGAGGTACGCTTAGAGCGAATCTCCTTAAGACAATTACGTCCCCCGCACCGGTGCTAACGGGTTACTGGACGCTGGTTTCCCAAGATACAACACTCCTTCATGGTATTTGGATAGCACTACCAAATCACCGTACGGTCGAACTGTAGTTAACCAGTACCTTCATAGGATTGTTGAAGCAGCAGGACAAAGACAAATTTCAGGAGAATATTTGCCTTTACTTTGGAGAAGCACCTACTGTAGAGGAAGAAGGAAGGTTGAAGAATATTCTTCTTCAGAAGTCCAGATTCAGACAACAATTCTATTAAAGAATCTGTTGAATTTTCTGAGCCCTCTTTCAGAACGAATTTTTGCAGAATCGCTTCGGAAGTCGCTTCGGAAATTGACTTTCCCACTTCTCGCTGAAAGTTGCTTCAGAACTCCACTTCCCAGTTCAGAACGCAGAAACTCACTTCCCAGTTCAGAATGCAGAGAGAGAGAGTTATTCTGATTTTGTGTCTTAGAAAGAGAAACCGGAGCGCTATTTATAGCGCTCCGGGAGGGGCATTTTAGTCCGAAATCTTTCAACAGTTGCAGCGGTTCGGTCTGAACCGTTGCAACTGTTCGGTCCAACCGCCCCAACCGCCCAGACGGTTTTTAGACAGCCGTTGGCGGGCGGTTTGGATCCGGAGCGGAGCGGGTCTGGTTCGGGTAGCGGAGCGGGTATGCTCGCAACCCATACCTATGAGACCTGATTCAAAAAGAACCAGGCCGGGTAGGGAACCCGAACCTAGACCCTAGAGCTCCGGGAGGGGCATTTTAGTCCGAAATCTTTCAACAGTTGCAGCGGTTCGGTCTGAACCATTGCAACTGTTCGGTCCAACCGCCCAACCGCCCAGACGGTTTTTAGACAGCCGTTGGCGGGCGGTTTGGATCCGGAGCGGAGCGGGTCTGGTTCGGGTAGCGGAGCGGGTATGCTCGCAACCATACCTATGAGACCTGATTCAAAAAGAACCAGGCCGGATAGGGAACCCGAACCCAGACCCTAGCGCTCCGGGAGGGCATTTTAGTCCGAAATCTTTCAACAGTTGCAGCGGTTCGGTCTAAACCGTTGCAACTGTTTGGTCCAACCGCCTAACCGCCCAGACGGTTTTCAGACAGCCGTTGGCGGGCGGTTTGAATTTGGAGCGGAGCGGGTCTGGTTCGGGTAGTGGAGTGGGTATGCTCGCAACCCATACCCATGAGACCTGATTCAAAAAGAACCAGGCTGGGTAGGGAACCCGAACCCAGACTCTAGCACCGGCGGTCGGCCGCCGCCGCCAGCGCGCGGGCGCATGTGCGAGCATAGTTCCCTCTCAATCGCGCGCGAAAACTCTAAGTACCCAAAGGGCACGCCTTTGTTCTCAATTTTCTCTATTTAAACACTACGAACTTCCATCCCATGGCCAATGTGGGACTAAATGCTTTTAGCTATATTTAGTCCCATTTTGGCTTTGAATTAGGCAATCTTTAGACTTGAATATCTCATTCATTCGAAGTCGGAATTGAACATGTGAATATACCACGTTCATCACCATTGGAAGGAGAACACACTCCAACCATCATCCAACTGATTTGATCAACGGATCTCGCCGTAATTCAATTCAAAGATTCACATATATATTCTTCATATTCCAACATAGTGTTGATACAAATATGAAAAATATATATATAAAATAGAAACATGTAGCTGTTTAATTGGAATTAGATCACAGCCACGTACACCACTGCATCTTCTCTTTGCATGAATATACAAATAGAAAATTTGGATGTCTTTATCTCTTGACTGCTGGATCCCTTCTTCTTTATCAATTACAACCTAATAATTACAGGTTGCAATTATTTTTTTTGACAGTAATATTCAAAGAAATCAAGTACAAGTTACACTTGATATTTTCTACTCATTGTAATTCTATTTATCGGGAGACAATACCCATAGATTCTCCTTTTCATTAATATGTTATTAATGAAAACATCTCTAAACAAGAAAAAATAAGATAAAACTATTACAAATGAACCAAAGTTCTCGAGGACACCTCACGCGTTCGAAACTCAGTCTTGGACTCAATTGGTTCTGATCGACTCCAAGCCGCAAACGCATCTTCAAAACGTGAACAATGTTAAAAGTTTGACGATGTCACCGAGTTTGATGCATGATTAGTGCAGCATCAAGCAGGCCTTACGCTAGGATTCCTGCAGTATTTGATGCATGATTCGTGTCTTGCATCAAACAGTCATTACGCTAGGATTCCAGCAAGCATTTGATGCATGATTAATGCCCATTACCTCATTATTGTCAACTAATTATTAATTTCCTCCGTTATTTTCTGGTCCGATCACCAATTAGGCTCATTCTAAAGGCTCAGAGTCCAGTACAACCTGGAAAATATAATTAGCTTTGAGTTGCACGACTCACACTGGTGAGGAAATTTCTATCTTCAAAGGCAAGATGATGCAAACGAATCAGACACTACTTCTGTTCTTAAAAAAAATATTTTAAATATTTAAAAAAATATTCACATCCAAAATGACATTATAGGTTAATTAGAAATTTTGGATAATTTAAAACCTCGTTGGCAGTTTCTTGAAGGGCATTTCCGGCCAAATTAATAAAAAAATTGGCGCGGGGAGAGTGAATTGTTGAGTTTGAAACTGCAAGGAAGATTATTTTATTTTTTTTGGAACATCGGCGCGCTCTCTACGCTTAAGCCTTCAAAAAAAAAACCCTGCGTCCTAAATTATTTTGAATGTCGTGCAATACAAAACGATATTTACTCCTAATATTATTTAATATCTTGTGATAGAAAAAAAGAAAAATAAAAAGCGCCTAGCCCTACACCCAATTCCTTGCTGAGGTGATGACTGGTCTTAAGTTCCCGGACAGATTTATTGGATGGATTATGCAATGTGTAACCTCTCCATCTTATTCTATTGGCCTGAATGGAGGGATATGGGGGATGTTCAATGGGAAGAAGGGATTGCGACAGGGTGATCCTTTGTCTCCTTTTCTTTTTCTTCTATGCATTGAATATCTGTCGAGAAGTCTAAAGGTTAGTACAAACAGGTTGGGTTTCAAATTCCACCCTAGGTGTGGAAAGCTTAGGTTGTCACACCTGGCATTTGCTGATGATCTCATGCTCATGGCTAGAGGAGACATTCCTTCTGTCAGTATTATTATGGATAGCCTCAGGGATTTGGATTGAAATCGGGCTTGTGCGCTAATTTGCTCAAGTTTAGCCTCTTTACGGCGGGTGTATATGGAGAGGAACTATTCAAATGAGGCAGTTGACTGGTATCCCTGTTGATGCGATGCCTTTCCGTTATCTCGGTGTCCCGTTGGCGGCTCAGAGACTGCAGTTGGATCATTTAGCACCTTTGTTGATAAAATAACTATGTATATCAACTTTTGGATGGCTTCGAGCCTTTCTTTTGCGGGTAGAGCTGAGCTTATCAGATCAGTGCTACAAGGAGTGGATTGCTTCTGGCTATCTATTTTTCCGGTCCCGGGTGCTATCATAGAGAGGGTAACTCGGCTGTGCAGGAATTTCTTGTGGCATAAGCGCCATCATCCGGTTTCTTGGAAATCCATGTGCTTGCCAAAATCGGAAGGTGGATTGGGATTCCGAGATCTAAAAACTTGGAATGATTCCCTGCTAGCAAAATCCTTTTGGAACATTCACAAGAAAAAGGACACTTTATGGGTGCGTTGGGTGCATCATATCTACCTTAAAGGGGATGTCTCTGCTTGGGACTGGAAGTGTATAAGGGACGACTCGCCATTGCTCAAGAGGCTAGTTGCGATTCGTGATAAAATATGCCTTGTAGAAGGGTCTGTTGCGGCGGCAAAGAGGAGGCTATCCTCTTGGGCGGTAGGTGAGCGGATGTGTATATCGCTCGGATATGAGTTTTTTCGATATAAGGGATCCAGGCTACCTTGGCCAAGCTCAGTTTGGAATTCGTATGTCACACCAAAGCATGCTTTTACTCTTTGGCTTGCAGCGCGGAAGAGGTTACCTACAAAAGATAGATTGACCTTTCTTCAGGTTGAGGAATCGTGTGTACTCTGTTTTGGTAATAAGGAATCGGCAGATCATCTATTCTTTCAATGTTCCTTCTCTGCTATGGTTTGGAGATGCATTAGAGATTGGCTGGGGATCTCTCGGGAGATGTCGACTATCTCTAGTGCTCTTAAGTGGATAAAGAAGGAGGCGAAAGGTTCCAGTGGCAAAACAATAGCTAAAAAGGAGGCCCTTGCTTGTACTGTTTATCATATTTGGAATGCCCGCAATAGGAAAATTTTTGAAGGCCAGACTCAGGAGGTGATTTCTACCGTCTTCAAGATCAAGCTGCTCATCTATAGGACTGTATTCGCTTTGGATCCAAATGCCACTGTGGAGTTCTGAGAGATCTGGGATTTATGACATAAATGATGGGCGGCCAGCAGAATTAGTCGACTAGTAGGTGTTTCTAGTCGACTGCATTCAAGTATAGTCGACTAACCTTTTTGGCTTAGTCGACTCCTGTGGCAACAGAGAAGACGGATACTGCCAGATTAACTTTTCAGTCGACTTAACTTTGTGGTTAGTCGACTTGGTGCAGGTATAGTCGACTAGGCTTTCTGACCTAGTCGACTTGGTGCAGGTATAGTCGACTAGTATTTCTGACTTAGTCGACTGGTGCAAAAACAGAGAACGAAGCTACATCCAGATCAACTTTCAAGTCGAGTTCTAATTGGGGTTAGTCGACTACATTCTTAGTCGACTGATCTACTTGATAGTCGACTAATAGGCCTTTGATTTTGGGTTGTGGGGATACATTGTAATGGGATAGTGAGCCAGGACTTGGCAGTTAGGGGAGTTTATACTGTATAGCCGGTTTGGCTTTCATACAGTTTCGATAAATAAAATTTACATTCTCCAAAAAAAACTCCTACTCCTTTTCAATACGCCTCAACTAAAAACAAAAGTATGATACTTCTTTTATTCTCTCAATCTTTCCTTCCAATTGCTACTCTAAACTCTCAATTTTTTTACAATTGGTCAAAGCAAAACAGAATAAGTAGTTTTCTTTTATTATTATTTTACTCTAATCAAGATTATGATTGTGAAATCTATTATTAGATTTCAAATGCTTATATGCTTTTCTTCCCTGTAAATCTTCCAAGACGTTCCATTCTTATCCAAAGAAGAATTAAAAAAAAGTTGAAATTAAAAAAATAAAGAATATGTTGTGGTGGAGATTTTTCAATGCGATTGATCGAATGGTCAATCTCGCACCACAAATAGAACACGAGTCTATCTAAATTGGAAGTAAAACTTTGAGTTTCAACACAGTGAACAAATAGAGATAAGAGATTTTTACGTGAAAATCCAAGTAGAGAAAAAACCACGGGGGGAGAGAGAAAATTCTCTATATTTTGGGAGATTACAATCAATTCAGTAGAGTATTCTTATGTTTACAATTTCTTTGATCTCCGCCGGCCCCATTCTTCATTGATCTCCAGATGTTTAAGTACGTCGTAGGGGCTAACCGATAGCGTTGATTTCTCTGATCTTCATAACTGTACGATTTGTATATTGGGATCTTTCCATACTGCTCAGATTGCTGTGCTTTATTATTGGGATTGACATGTCGTGATATTCGCCACTATCCATAACTGCCCCTCACTGAAATAGGAAGTATTTAGAACATGGAGATATAGTGGCAGCGTAACTCCTTCACGATCCGGTAAACCCTGCTACTGAGCTTGTACATTGGAAGCGGGAGTCTCTGCGAAGAGCCTATGTCGTGGAGGTCAGGGAGAGATCTGGTAGTTGCGGATGTCGGGGAAAGAATGGGCTCGAGATCCTCTCTTCAGGGTTAAATGTGAGCTCAAGGTATAGCCTGAGGCTCTCTCCTCAGGGTTGAGTGTGATGTCAGGGGAAAGCCCGAGGCTCTCTCCTCAGGGTTGAGTGTGAGCCAACTGGTATCTCGAGTTTGTCATCTACTTGTGACACTCCTGGCGTGGTAGGACACTTGTCACGATCTTGGGGGTGGTCAGATTCTGACCACTATAAATGCCCCCTCTTGCGATTGACGAAGCGTGAGAGTAGAATCAGAAGAGCAAAGTCAATGGAAGCCTTTAAGTGGTCTGAATTTTCTGAAAGTTTAAGTAAGGATATGGTTCATCATTGTGCATCTTTGTTGGATGTGACTGGTCGTAGTAACATCTGAATTGTTAATTAATGCAATTTTTGGGGTTTGATATGGGGACAGCTGGCCTCCAAACTGGATAAGTTCGTGTGGCAGTGGCGCATGATATCTCGATGATTTGATGTGCTGAAAATCTTGGAACGTGGACCAGTTTCTTAGGGATAGGAAGACAATTTGTCTTCTTCTTCATTTATAAATAGGATGGATCCTCGAGAGAAAACCTGCTTAACTTTTGAAACTTCTTGTAAAGGGTCCTAGATTTTAATCACCTGAATTAATCTTAATCTTCACTTAATCATTAATAATAATTTAAGTAACTCGATTAGTTCAAAAAATCCTCAAAAATTATTCAAATTTCGGTAGCACCTCATCTATAATATACAGTATGCCATAATATATTAATATATACAAAACGGTCTTAACATCGACCATGTATTCAGATACAATATCCCATGCAGTAATAATAGAATTTCGCCTTGACATCGCCTACTTAGTTATAAATTCCCAATCACATAGATTAACCCATCTTAATGAAAAGGTTCAACAAAATTATTCCATAAATCTTATTTCAAAAATAAGTGTACTATACATAACCCCTAACATGTACCAATACAAGCTCAACTATGTTCTATTCCATAACCATTGATCTATACAACATCAACATGTTCATACAAACAAGGGTAAGAAAATATCAACTTAATGTCCATCCACAGCGTGTGACGATAATATGGTGTTATACTCCAGAAGCCCTTCGGTTGGATTTTTACCTTAACCTGAAAATGTTCAAGTGTTGGGGGGGGGGGGGTTGAGCTCGACGGCTCAATGAGTGGACTTAAACTTATTCTTAACTGAAATATGATATTGGCAGATACATGAAATATAGTGTACATGAAATATAAATTTACAGTGTACATGGTACATGAAATATGTGATACTGTTGGCCCAGAGGCCCTTCACTCTAGTTTTGATGATGATTAACTCATGTAGTTATAGTTTACTAATAATCTTGTTTTAAATAGTGTCAGTGATTGATCAAGATATTAGTAGGTGTTTGGCTTCAACAAAGGAGTTTTGAAGCTAACACATATGGATTCAAGAGCTAGCTCGTACGTCAAGATCGCATCTAACACTCGGTTGGAGTCAAGCTCGTTGAATCGCGTTTGGATCGAGTCGGCTTGGAGACAAGAAGACTTCAGTTTGTATTTAGTTTAGTTTGTTTAGATCTTGTGTAAAGGTAGATAGCGTTGATATGCTCAAGTTCACATACACACACAAGTTTATTGGTTTTGATTTTCGGTTTAACCTGTTTTTGGATTTCATGTCGAAAACATAGATAGATATTTATATATATATTGAATTCTATTCATATACAATATGCTTCAAATTTATTTCAATAGCATGTTTTTGTATTTACATGAGTTTTGGAGAAAAAGATTTTCCATTTCAAAAATTTAAGTTTTGAAAAATACGATTTTGGTTTAAAGCCTAATTTCTATATCACAAAAATGGTTCAAATAGTTTATAATATGTGTTGATTTTAGGTCACACATGTTTGGTATTCAAAGATCTTATAAGAACTTATTTTGTGAAATTTATGTGATTTTATGGGATTTAATTGAAATTAAAAAGACCAAGTTTTTAATCCCCAAAATATTTGACTTGGCCTTCTTCCAGTCGACCAACTGAGGCAAAAGTCGGTCGACCGGTCCGTCGACCGATGTGCACAAGCGTGCACGGCCGTTTAGGCTGGAGGGCCGGTCGACCGACCCGGTCGACTGCCAGAGAGCTCTGCTCTCTAGATCTGGCCCCGGTCGACTGGGCGGTCGAACGGCAGAGAGCTCTGCTCTCTGTATCCAGGTCTCGGTCGACCGGGCAGTCGACCGATGGCACAACGGTCAGAAATCTGACCGTTGGCCAGTCGACCGGGCGGTCGACCGACAGCAGAATTTTCTGCTGTCCATGGCCTAACGGCTAGTTTTTGAAATGGGTTATAAATACTCATCCCTTTGGGCTGTTTTGATTAAGAATTTCAAGAGAGAATTTTCTCATCTTCTTAAGTGTTTTAGCAACAAGTTTTCAAGAGTTTTTGGGCTTAAAGATTTTATCTTTATTTGTTTTTAAAGGGTTGGAAAAAATAAAGAAAAAGAGAAGTTTTTGGGAATTATTTTTGATCTTCATTTCTATTTTATCCTAGAAGTTTTTCCAAGTATTTTCTTTGTGATTTTGATTTTTAAACTCTTCGTTTTCTCACACTTGAGCTATCATATCTATCCTATCTATAGGATCTTGTTTTTGGTGAGAAAATTGGTTTGTGGTATTTAATATCATAAAGAGTTGTAATCTTCTTTGTGTTTATTGTTATCCCTCTTGTGTAGAGGTGATTGCGAAGGAGTGTTTGAGTTGGTTGGTATCCCTTTAAGTGTAGAGGTGATTGTTATTTGGCTTTGTGCCTTATCCCTCTAGTGAGAGGTCACTGTGTTGGCTTTGTGCCTATCCCTTATCCCTTTATTGAGATGTTGATCTTGTGTGGCTTAGTGCCTTGCGTCTTGTGTAGATGTTGTTGGTGTTTGAGAGAGGGGTTGTATACTCCAAGTTTGTATTGCCCAAATTCTCAGTGAAGGTTCCCTGTGTGGGAAGTCCTGTGTGGACGCTTTAGTGAAAATCTTTCTGTGTGAAGATGGGGACGTAAAGCAGTGGCTCGAACCTCGAAACATATCTTGATGTTTGCGTTTGATCCACTATCTCTAAACTCTCTCTATTTTATATCTTGCATTGATTCATATTACTCATATCTTACATGCTTGGTATTGGTTGTGTGCCTCAGTTGTGCTGAACCAACAGCGCTTCATATAGCACCTCAACTCTTATTTAGAGGAATTTAGAGGAGATAGTTTAGAGCCCTTCATCGGGAATAAACTACACTATTTGGTTATACTAAGTGTGTTACAATTCAGTTTTAATTCTGTATCATTTGTCATTAGATTAGCCATACACCTATTCGTCCCCCTCTAGGTGTACTTACAATTGGTATTAGAGCTTACGCTCCTGAAATTAGGTTTAACCACCTAAGAGTGAGATCTTGGCTAGCTAATCTAGTTTTGCATTTGTACACATATTTGTTTACACACACTTATGAATTTCTTGACCCTCTCATGTATAATGTTTCCAATATTGACATGTGAAAATATAAGATGAGTATGTACCTTAAAACCCTAGGTATGCATGTTTACCTTACTACTACCTAGAAATCCTATCTTGGTAATAACAAGCATATAGAAGCCAATGTACAAGCCCTAGAGGTACTTGGGAAAACATTAAGAAAAAAATATTTGTATATTGTTTCTCATTGTGATTCCGCCTTTGCAGTGTGGAACACTTTGATCTCTCCCGCGCTACAAACGACAAACATTGTGGAGGAGGAATTTAGTGGAGGAGAATCGGAACAAGCTTGCTACATGGCTCAAGAATGACTCCCTTGAGGTACATTCAGAAACTCAATTAGATGATTGTGCTAGTTCTTCAAGTGATGATTATATAGATGCAGATGCATTAAATGAAGAACTATCTATTATTTGTGAAAACTTACTTGAAAAGTATCAAGTTTTGAAAAAGAAAAGTCTTAAATAAAAGAAGAAAAGAAGGATTTGTTTTCAAAACTTAATATGGCTTTGCAACAGAGAGATGAGATTTTAATTGCAAGGGACTCATTGAAATCCCAGCTTGATCTTGCCTTAAATGAAAACAAAATTTTAAAAAGTAAAATGGTTATAATAATATTTTAAAGAAAAATGAAGTTCTATCTTCAAAACTTGATTTTGTGTTAAAAGAAAATGAATCTTTGAAAAATAAAATTGCTTCAATTTCAAAAGAACTAGATATGGTTTCAAAGAAAAATACTTCTTTGAAAAATGATTTAGATTCACATGTTTGCCATGCTAATATTGCTTCACCTTCTAGTATTTCAATTGTATGCTCCACTTTATCTTTAAGTATTAAAAACGATATATGTGTATTGAAGAAAAGTGTTGATTGTTTGGGCTCCACTTTGAACTAATGTGCCATAAACCGCACACGGTTTGAATCCATATTTCAAAAGAAACATGCTCCTCCTATGCATGCACACATACCACGGCATACACATGCTTCTCACGTTCATACACATAACACCACATATACTCATGAGTACACTTGTACACATTGTGGATGTAAGGGCCACCTTATAAAATTTTGTTATGATAGATTAAATGATTCAAATTTTGCAAATAGATATGTTTAGGTTAGGAAAGGTGCTAAATCCCATGGACTCAATAGGGTATAGGTACCAAAATTCACTCCTATTTTATTTGATATAGGTGTGAGCTCTCACTTGACGTGAGGGCATTGGTGTCTTGATGGTGAATGCTTTTGTGCTTGATGGACACTATTTGGATGCATCACCTTTAGGGAAGTTTGGTGGGAGAACCACTATGGTTTGGAAATCTAGAGATTAGCCTTAATGATTTTGGTAAGTATCTCTGACTCCTTCTTTATGTTTATATGCTTTTAGATTATTGATTTTTTAGCATGTCATGTTTTAATACTCATTATGTTATATGTCATGATAATTAGACTTATGACATACATGCATAGTAATTGAGATACACCCATGTTCATATGGATCCATATTTTGTGTACTCACTATCGTTTAACTATTGTGTATATCATAACTTTAAAACATGTGCATTTACATAATGATCATATTGGCTTATGTTTTTCGTTTTATGCTTCATATTTTGATTACTTGTTTAGATGTAGTTTTCATTAAAACTTGTGTCAATATTAGTACAACTAGTGAGCCATAAATTGATTATTATATGTTTGTGCTATGTTGCTCATTTGTACTCATTAGATGTACTAGTATAGCCTAGTTTTGATTATTAGTGCATTTCAACTTGTATTCTCTATTTTTGGACATGTTTTTATGATAATGTATTTAGTTTCATGTATATGTTAATTTTGTTTAAAACTTTCGATATACATGTATGCCCTTGAGTCACTTGCTTTCATGTAAATTCTATTATGGACTCATTTGTATTTGGGATATATATATACTTTTAGTTTTAACTAAACATACATATATCTTGAAGCCTATTTAGTTTTGATGTTTTTCATGCTTTTCATGTTTATAAAAGAAATTTCATATGAGCTTCATTGCCTATTTTTATGATTATGCTTTTCACATGATTCTTGTACACTCACATTATTTGTGTTTACTCATTACTTTGTTTTATAAGTACTCTGTTGAGCTTTATATATTTTGAGTGTCAGTTTTGTGTAAAATGCATGCTTCATGAAACATATGATTTGGTTTCATGTTTTGAAGAATATATAAGTAGTTATTTCAAACTATCTTAAACTAGTTCATATTTTTCACTTGATGGAGTTTTTCAATTATGCTAAAATTATTTTCAAACTTATTTTTGAAAACCCTACCAACGCTAAGGGCGGTTGGATTGGGGACCTTACTTTGTATGCTCTTATTGAATATCTTTTAAACATGTGCATGAAAGAGAGGTAGGTATGAGTTATACACTTGATCCTCATTTTATTTTCAATTGGTGTCACAATTGATATTTCATGTTTGTGTACTCATATGTGTTTTTATATATATGTATGCTTCAAACTTCAAATAGTATCAATTTCGATTGGTATTTAAATTTTTATACATATATATGATTTGATTGTGCTTACAATATCTTTATATCTTAAAACACAAATTATGTTTATGCTAAGCTTGATTTAGTCCTTAATGTTAATTATTTTTCAATTGGTATCTTATACAAGCTTATGTATTATTTTTATTAGTATTTCATAAAAGAAAAAATTCTTATTTATCTTTCAATTGGTTTTATTTTCAATTGGTATCTTACTCTCATCCTTTATGATGAAAAATATTTTGTTTTGGTATATGCTAACATTTTCAATGTTGGTATCAAGAATCTTAAATTAGTATTATTCTCTATTTGGTATCTCTATTGCAAAATGAATTTAATGTTTACCTAAAAATTTGGTTTTTACTTTCAATTAGAATCAAAAACATTTAATGTTTCATTTTCTATTGGTATTAAAAATTCACAAGATATTTTCAATTGGTATCTTTTGGTATCTTAAAATTTTTATTTATTTTCAATTGGTATCATAAATTGGAATCATAATGTTTCGATATATACCTTTATCATAAATTGGTATCATAATGTTTCGATATATACCTTTATCATAAATTGGTATATTTTCAATTGGTATCATAAGGATGTTTTAAAGAAGTTTTAAAATGTTTTGATATGTATTGCTTATATGCAAGGAAGCTTAACATCTTCTCCATATATAGATTTATGTTGAGTGTACTTTTCATATTGAAGTGATTGACCTCTCTTTGGTATGCAGTACACGTGTGTAGTAGGGGCTTCACATCTCCTTTTATACATTGTATATTATGCGTTATGTGATTAGGGTTTAGTCATCTCTTTTTCATGTAATGCATGTATGCAGGGGGAGTTAACTTTACGTCTCTCCTCTTCATGAATGTATTTTGCATATATATAGTTTTATTGTT
Organism: Agave tequilana; assembly: GCA_038442645.1. Taxonomy (NCBI): domain Eukaryota; kingdom Viridiplantae; phylum Streptophyta; class Magnoliopsida; order Asparagales; family Asparagaceae; genus Agave; species Agave tequilana. Next base: position 41,449 of record JAVJIF010017485.1, read on the forward strand.
GATTTGACAAAAAGGGGGAGAAGATTGCTTTTGAGAGTTTATTTATGCCCCTTTATTGATGAATTGACAAAAACGGGGAGAAATATTTGATGAGTTTATATATGCATGTTTATATTTGATGAGTTTATATATGCATGTTTATTTCATTTTCTTATTTTATAAGAAAAGGGGAGAAGAATTTTGAGATTATATATGCATGTTTCTTTTCTTGTTTAATGTATATATGTTTTTGTTTATGCAAAAAGGGAGAAGTATTGGATTTGTTTATTTATGTTTATTTCCTCATTTATGCATATATGTGTTGTTTGGTTTATGTATTAATTAAATATCTTTATGTTTATTGCTATGCATGAGTTAAGGGTGAGCTTCTATGAAGCTTAACTTTAATCCATCCATATATAACTCCATGAGTTTTGTCATCATCAAAAAGGGGGAGATTGTTGGCCCAGAGGCCCTTCACTCTAGTTTTGATAATGATTAACTAATGTAGTTATAGTTTACTAATAATCTTGTGTTTAAATAGTTTCAGTGATTGACCAAGATATTAGTATGTGTTTGGCTTCAACAAAGGAGTTTTGAAGCTAACACGTGTGGATTCAAGAGCTCGCACGTCAAGATCGCATCTAGCACTCGGTTGGAGTCAAGCTCGTTGGATCGCGTTTGGATCGAGTCAGCTTGGAGACAAGAAGACTTCGGTGTGTGTTTAGTTTAGTTTGTTTAGATCTTGTGTAAAGGTAGATAGCGTTGATATGCTCAAGTTCACATACACACACAAGTTTATTAGTTTTGATTTTCGGTTTAGCCAATTTTTGGATTTCATGTCAAAACTTAGATAGCTATCTTTATATGTATATTGGATTCTATCCATATACAATACGCTTTAAATTTATTTCAATATCATGCTTTTGTATTTACATGAGTTTTAGAGAAAACGGTTTTCCATTTCAAAAATTCAAGTTTTGAAAAATACCGATTTTGATTTAAAGCCTAATTTCTATATCATAAAAATAGGTCAAATAGTTTGTAAGATGTGTTGATTTTAGGTCATACATGTTTGATATTCAAAGATCTTACAAGAACTTATTTTGTGGAATTTATGTGATTTTATGGGATTTAATTGAAGTTAAAATGACCAAGTTTTTAATCCTCAAAATATGTGACATGGCCTTCTGCCGGTCGACCGGCCGGTCGACCGAGGCAGGAGTCGGTCGACCGGTCCGATAGACCGATGTGCATAAGCGTGCACAACCGTTTAGGTTGGAGGGCCGGTCGACCGACCTGGTCGACCGCTAGAGAGCTCAGCTCTTTGGATCTGGCCCCGGTCGACCGGCAGAGAGCTCTGCTCTCTGTATCTAGGCCTTGGTCGATCGGACGGTCGACCGATGGCACACCAGTCGAAAATCAGACCGTTAGCCGGTCGACTAGGCGGTCGACGGGCAGCAAAATTTTCTGCTGTCCTTAGCCCAACGGCTAATTTTTGGAATAGGTTATAAATACCCATTCCTTTGGGCTGTTTTGGTTAAGAATTTCAAGAGAAAATTTTCTCATCTTCTTAAGTGTTTTAGCAACAAGTTTTCAAGAGTTTTTGGGCTTAATATCTTTATTTGTTTTTAAATGGTTGAAAAATTAAAGAAAAGGAGAAGTCTTTGGGATTTTTTTGATCTTCATTTCTATTTTATCCTAGAAGTTTTTCCAAATATTTGCTTTGTGATTTTGATTTTCAAACTCTTTGTTTTCTCATACTTGAGCTATCAATCTGTCCTATCTATAGGATCTTATTTTTGATGAGAAAATTAGTTTGTGTTTTTTGAGATCACAAAGAGTTGTAACCTTCTTTGTCTTTGTTGTTATCCCTCTTGTGTAGAGGTGATTGTGCAGGAGTGTTTGAGTTGGTTGGTATCCCTCTAAGTGTAGAGGTGATTATTGTTTGGCTTTGTGCCTTGTCCCTAGTGAGAGGTGACTGTGTTGGCTTTGTGCCTATCCCTCTATTGACAGGTTGATCTTGTGTGGCTTAATGCCTTGCCTCTTGTGTAGAGGTTGTTGTTGTTTGAGAGAGGAGTTATGTACTCTAAGTTTGTATTACCCAAATCCTCAGTGGAGGTTCCCTGTATAGGAAGTCATGTTGGACGATTTAGTGAAAATCTTCTGTGTGAAGGCGGGACGTAGAGTAGTGGCTCGAACCTCGAAACATATCTTGGTGTTTGCGTTTGATCCACTATTTCTAAACTCTCTCTTTTATATCTTGCATTGATTCATATTGCTCATATCTTACATGCCTGGTATTGGTTCTATGCCTCACTTGTGTTGAACTAAGAGAGCTTCATATAACACCTCAACTCTTATATAGAGGAATTTAGAGGACATAGTCCAGAACCCTTCACCGGGAATTCAGCTACACTCTTTGGTTACATTAAGTGTGTTGCAATTTAGTTTTAATTCCACATCATTTGTCATTAGATTAGCCATGCACCTATTCACCCCCCCTCTAGGTGTACTTACAGATATGTGTATCTCAATTTGATTATCTATTCACTTTTTATTCAATAATTTTTGGTGTCCAAAACAACCAATATTGATGTTTTCATTTCAAGTTAATGGATCGAATGTTGATGTTCCCATACACGGGTTATACATCCAATATTATATATCACACATTTGCATGTAACACCATATAGCACCGTTTCCCTCCTCTTTTGTATATATATAAATAACAATAACACCGTCTTCTAACCCCACCGGCTCCCGCCGGGCCCTTCCTTCAGGTAACACCGTCTTTTATCCCCAGTGGCTCCTGTTGGGCCCTTCTTTTAGGTAACACCGCCTTCTAACCCCACCAGCTCCCGCCGGGCCATTCCTTTGTAACATCGTTTATACATACCACATAAACCCCACTTTATCATCACACATTTTGTGAATACAATTTCATACTATGTGACAGTATATTTACTAAATATATGTAAAACACCTAGAGGGGGGTGAATAGGTGTGAATGCTAATCTAGGAAACTAAATGCAAACTAAGTGCGCTAAATGCGGAAGCTAATGCAAATTATGCACAAACTAATACAATACAACAAGTGTAGCCGAATTCCCCTTCGAGGCTCTGGACTAACTCCCCTTGATTCCCCTTGAAATGGGTTGAGGTGCTATGTGAAGCTCTTGTTGGATGAGTATAAGTTAGGCACACACACACAAGCAATCCAAGCAATATGAAATACACACAATCAAGCCAAGCATATAAGAATGAATTGCAATATAAAAGATGCAAGGCAACACAATCAATGTATAAGATATGAATGAATCAATGCTCAACACAAGCAAGTATGATATGATATGAATATGATGCTTTGCACAAATATAAGAGAGAGAGTTAGAGAGACAATGGATCAATACGCAAACACCAAGATTTGTTTCGAGGTTCGAGCACCTTGCTCTACATCCCCGCCTACACCACCGTGTAGGATTTCCACTATCTCAACTCCCACCGAGGGAACCTCTACCAAAGAGGATTTCTTACAACTCTAGGAGTACCAAACTCCTCTCTCAAACAACAACCTCCTCACAACCGAGGGGTTAGGCCCGTAGCCAAAACAACAACCAATCCACACACCTCTACCGAAGAGGCTCACAACCAAACACTATCACCTCTACCTAAGAGGGATCCACAACACAATCACCCGATCACCTCTACCGAAGAGGGATTCACAAATATAAGGGTGTTTACAACTATGAGGTTTACAACAAACAACCTCAAACACTTCTCTTTCTTTTTCTCTTATCTTTTTTCACAAAAACAAGATCCTAATAGTTTAGGATAGAAGATAGCTCAAGTGTGGAAACAAGTGTTTTTGGAAACAAGCAACAAAGAAAAATCTTTGGGAAAATACTTGCAATATGATAGAATTGAAGATCTAAGCAAAAATCCCAAAAACCTATTTTTCTTTGATTTTCCAAAAACCCAAAACAAATAAAGATGAGAAGTTTTTGCACTTAAAACTCTTTTGAAAACTCTTTTAAACACCTCAGAAAACTGGAAATTTTTCTCTTAGAAAACTTGGCCAAAATCCCCAAAGAGATGGGGTTTATATAGCCCCTATACAAAACTAGCCGTTAGGCTGAGTTGGCAGTCTGACAGACTGCCGGTCGACCGGTCCGGTCGACCGCCATCGGTCAGAATTATGACCGTTGGGCAACTGCGGTCGACCGGCCCGGTCGACCGAGAAAACCCGAGAGCAGAGCTCTCAAATCGGTCGACCGTCCCGGTCGACCGTGTCTGTGCCTAACAGACGTGCACGTCTGTGCACGTCGGTCGACCGTCCCGGTCGACCGGCCTATGGTGCGGTCGACCGGTCCGGTCGACCGACTTGGCCTGTCAGCCAGTCCTCAGTTCTGCACAGATACGGGGTTTGAAAATAGGTCTTTTCACTCAATAAAAATCCCATAAATTCACAGTAAATCTAAAAAATAGTTTTAATCACAATAAAAACTGTTTTTCTAAAAATATGTTTTTCTAAAACTTGTTTTATCATTTTACTTTGATAACCAAACTTGTGATAAAAATTTCAAGACATATATCAATCATATCAATTCATTTTTGTGTCTTGCCAATTTTATCAAAAAAAAAAACAAAACTTGTATTTTTATCAAACTTGATTTTTCCAAAACATGAATAGGATAGTCAAAATAAGTTTGTCTAGCAAGTTTAAAGCATGTATGTGTATCTAGACCATATCTAATATACATAGGTATAAAGTAAACTTGTTTTGATCTATTATTCATGAAAACCAAAAACCAAATCATGAAACGTGTGTGTTTTGTGCACTTGAGCATATCAACTAAACTAAGCTTTACAAATATGGATCTAAAACACAAACTCTAAATTAGATACCTAAGTCTTCTTGACGATCTTCATCTTCAAGTAGACTCGGTCCAAACTCCGTGATTCTCCAAGTGCAAAGGTATGATCTTTAAGCTTTGGCACCGGAATCATCATGAATAGCTTCTAATCATCTTGTTGAAACTAATCACCAACCTAATATCCTGTTAATGATCTGAAACTTAGAAATACAAGAATATTAGTAAACATAACTACATGAGTGTTGATCATCATCAAAACTAGAGTGGAAGGCCATTGGGCCAACAATATATCCCAACTATTATCATCACATACTCGTTGATATATGTACACCCCACACATAATTTATATTATTCAAACAACTGAATTATATCTACCATATCCTCGCAGATACGTGAGCATATCACATTTAATAATATTTCCAAACATTAGATTTGTTAATATCATCGTGTACTTGTTGATACATGTCCATACCAAGATCATCACATATGGAGACAATACTATTACAGAATCAAGAATACTTTATTATTTAATCTTGTAAATGCCTTCGTATAACATATTCCACACATTAATATTTAACAAGTTTATTTGTCATCAGGTAATTATATTTATAATTATTGTATAATTAAATCTAGCTTATTGAGAACTCTTACTCACCTCTACTCGATTCTATTATTTAGCATCACAGACATGTAACTCTCTTTTCACAGTCGCAATGGCTCAAGAATCGTCCGAATCCGACTCCATATGGTCAAGTTATCGTCCGGAAACCAAAACCAATAGTTTATGGTTAGATACATAATATTTAAATTGTACATGGGGGCTGTTTATAATTTTTTACGGTCTAAAATGTAATTAATTAAAACACTTAGGGGGCCAAATAAAATTTTACCTTTTTAAGTTAATCGGGTCGGGTTTCAAGCCCAAACCCGCACCCCTATATTTCCTTTCCTCCTCTTCTCCTCCTTCTTTTTTCTTTTTTTCCTTCAATTGGGCTCTGACAGCCGCCTAACTGCCTCGACCACGTGCCCTGCTCGCCACCGGCCAGCCCGGGGTACCTCCATCCTACCACCACCTCTGGCACGCCGCCGCCCAGATCCCAAGAAGAGAGAGAAAGAGAGAGCAAATGGGGGGGGGGGAGAGAGAGAAGAGAGAAGAGGGATGTGCTTCCTGCTTGCACCCGTCACTAGTCTGGGACCCCCGCCACCCACCGCCGCCGACACCACACACCGCCGACTCAGCTCTCATCTCTGGACCCACCGATTTGGTCTCGCCGCCGGCAAATAATAAGAGAGAGAGAGAGAGGAAGAGAGGGAGAAGAAGATGATGTTGTTGTCTTCACTGAAGCTGACCGTTGGCCTAGCTCCATCAGCCTGGCACCACCGACCTCCCAGCCACCAATGGGGAGAGAGAGGAAAAGAGTGTGTGGGAGAAAGCTAGAGAGAGAAAGGGATGGATGAGAATGAGAATTTCTTCTCGTTTCTTACTATTTGTATTTCCTCTTGAATTTGACTGGCAAAGCCATCTCAGCACACTAATTTCAAACTAAAATCTCAACTCTTAATCTTGTTCCCTCATGCATACCAACCACATCCACTCACATTTTTTTTATTTTGGTATTCCAATGGTATAGATATAGTGTATACATTCATGTATACACACAAAATACAAAATTTATTATTCATACAATATATATATACACACACACACACACACACACACACACACACACACACACACATTTTATTTTATCTATGTATCTTGTATACAAATATTAGTTTTAGTACCTGATTAGATAGCACGTATAAACAAGTAGTGGGATATATATACATGCACACTAATTACGTGTATTTATCATTTTATTTTTATAACTTGTATTTCACAACTTATAACTTGTGCACATAATTATTCATTTCCCATATTAAATAAATTCCGTCAAATTTGTATAGTGATATAATCATTACATGCATTATCAGTTTCAATTACCAGTGCTAGTTATAGGTATAATCTCATTAATCAAAAATTAAAGTACTAAATCAAGGTTTTAGAAATCGGGGTGTTATACTTCTTGCTTTCAAAATTCTTGTTCTGGTAGGTCGTGATGTCCTCTTTTGTTTTTGTCAGATGGAGGAAAGAAAGAGAGAGGATAAAGGCAGTTGTTGCACTCCTGATGTTCAGGAGTCCAGTTGTCGAAAATGTCAGTCTTTACGATGGGCTCATTTAGAAACATCAGTTTTTGCGATGAGGCCCAACTATCAGGAAGGATAGGCAGGGTTCTTACTTCAGCATGGTTTGTTCGTCTGATCTCCGATCAGATTGGTTCAGTCTGGAGTTAGGGCTCAGTGTCTCTCTTTTCTGAGAGCATGTATGAAGCAGGAATGGGGGCAGAACAGGGCGTGTTTGATGATGATTTTGATCCCGTTATCGTGGCATGTGTCTGGCCGTCTTCACTCCTGCTGAATGCTGTTGCTTTGTCTGTGAGAATTCTTTCCTTGTGGCAAGCAAGTGAGAAAGCATGGGGGTATTCCCTGGGATCTCTGTTGAAGAACCACCTCCTCTTCCTCGGCTCTGACTTCATCCTTGAAACGAGAGGTTTGGCAGTGATATCATCACTGTCTTGTAGGCTTCAGTCTGTGACCCGAGATGTGATATTTGATTTTAGGCATTTTCCAGGGAGTTTTCAGTATCATCGCTCTCCTAAAAGTGGTTGGTTGCTTGTTTAGGAGTCATCTTTTGGAAGTTGTTGTGGATGTTATGGCAAAAAGTGTATCTATTTTTCTTTTCAAAAAATGTAAACACAAACATATGATAGATCTTGTATTACTCTTAGTAGATGTAACCAAATTTGTATTTAGATGGATATAACTGGAAAACTTGTAATAAAAATAGTAAATTTTGAAATAGAAGGGTTGTTTGGATCTTGCCTGGTTTGTTTTGTTTTTACTTTTTTTTGGAATTGGATGTCTACTTGGAGAGACTCTGAGATATTTGAAAATGGTTGCCTCCGTGGAATGTTGATCAGCTCTCTGGGAGTCTTGTCCCTGAAGTGTTCTAGAAAAGCGAGGAAGGAGGACAACGTGATTCCCGAGTGGGTGAAATCCCATCGCAGTACTTGTAAGCAGATCCTCCGAGCAGGGAAAATCTCCACTACAGAGTTGGGTTCACATTTGCTTCCGAGTAAGGAATATCCCATCTGCGGAGCCACGTTGTCGAGGCTCTAAGAGGGAAAAATCCCTACAGTAAAGCTCGGACCCCGATTGGGGGAATCCAACTGTGGAGTGATTATTTTGTAGGATGGCCTGTCGCATCCTCTGAGTGGGGTCAATCCCATTTCGGGGGGCATAGACTGAGGAATGGAGATAGTAGTTAAGATTTGCACACAAACATACAATGACATATTCAAATAAAAATGAAAAATGCAACACTTGATTGTCAGGCACAAACAAATTTGAAAACACGATACCTGTCGCTTCTGTCCTCGGAAAGCAATTGGAGTACGTCCACACGGGTTGGTACTTCGAGGGGATAATTCAATCAAGAAAATCCTCATAATATACTTAAATACATGTGGTCATATGCTCATCGGGACCTACATAAGAATGACTTGAAGTGGGGTTATAACCAAACGTTAGATTGGATGCATTTCTGAATAGGAGCCCCTACCCAGAGTGACGATTTGGTACCTCCAAGTGACAGTAAACCCAACATCAGAGTTTGCCTCCTTGTAGGGGATATCACGTAAATCACCTAGAGGGGGGAGGGGGGTAAATAGGTGATGGCTATAGGTTGATGGCAAATAATGCAAAATAAAAACTAAGTCTAGCAATTCAAGCAAATAACAATATCCAACAAAATTAGCAATTGCACAATAGAAGATTGCAATAGAGTGAAGAGCAATTTTAGCATGCAAATAGAGAGAGTGAGTTAAAGAGATAAGAAAGAGAGAGTAAGCAATCACAAATATAAGAGAATCGTTTCAAGGTTTGAGCTACGCTCTACGTCCCCGCCGTCACCGCATGAAGGATTTCCACTATTGTTTGATCCTGCGAGATCACCACTCTACACATTCTCTCAAAAACGAACTGGACTCGCAAGTCCTCTCTCTTAGTGTCTTCTATACCTTATAAATAATGAACCCTTAAGCTCGTATGTGGCCTCAACCTCTACAACTCTTCTCAATAATAATGAAAAAAATGACCTTTCTAAGATCACCAAAGAGGCTTACAAAATGCAATCCTATAACCAAGAATGGATTTTTAGCTCAAAGATTTGTGGTTAGGAAAACTTGTAATAAGTGGAGTGTGAGAATCAAAATAAGAGAGATTTGGAATGGGATTTGAATCTAAGAACACTTCTCTTTTGAAATTTTTCTCTTTGAAAATTGAATCTAAAATGAGTGAAAGTGTTATTTCTTGGTTCTTCTTGTTTTTGTTCTTTTTCTAATGGTCAATAGGGTTACTATATATAGGTACTCAAAAATAGAGAGAAAAACATATATAGCCATTTTGGATTAGGCCTTAAACAACTCTCTAATAATGTTGTCGTTAAAGCAAAAAGGTGCCAGAACTGCCAGGTCGGTCAACTGCCCCGTTGACCACCAATGGTAAAAAATATGACTGTTGAGCAAAGTCGATCGACCGGCCAGTTAATCGATCCCCAATAGAGAGCAAAGGGATATAGTTGGTCGGCTAGTCGGTCGCCTGAGATGTATAATAGCTTACTTGTACACTTCGGTCGATAGCCCGGTCGACCGCCCGGTCGACCGACCCTGAGCAAAAAGGCAAGATTAAAAGTCTATTTGAAAAACTGTTTTGATTTTGAGACATATTTTTCAATAAATACGTACAAAATATAGTTCTTTGAGAAATGATGAAGTTCAAAAATGTGATCAAAGATCAACACAAACAAAACAAGTAGAGCTCAAATTTTGTAGAAAAATACTCTCTATTAAAATACTCGAATTTTTTCCAAAATAGAATCATGTTTAAAACAAAACTTATTTTGTTATCTTTTCAAATCCATATTCAAAAATCCATAAAATCAAAAAGATATTTTGTATGTGTGTGAGTTAATCTCATGAGCTAACAGATACTCCACTTCTTGGTTTTAACAATCTAAAAACCTATACAAAAGAAAGAAAAATCATTTCTTAGCCAAAGTAGTCTCCTTGAGCTTGTATCCTTAGAATGAGTTCTTCAACTTGATCTAGGTAGTTTATCTCTAGGATCATCATCTTGAGGGCTTTATAAACTTGTGAGTCTTCATGAAGAAGCCACACTCAATCTTTGATTTATCTTTTTACCTGAAACTTGTATAGATAGAAATGTTAGATCAAATAACTTCATGTGATTATCATCATCAAAATTAGGGCTAATGACCTTTGGACCAACAATAGTCGCCTTGACCTCCCAAGTCTTGAGAAGAGCTCTTTTCACCTTCCTTATCTTTTGATCATTATTAATAGAATCACCTAAGGAAGACAAACTATTAGTGATTTTAGTAAAACGGGTAAGCATTTCATTTATAGTTTCATTTTCAAGCATGTAAACGTTCTAAGATTGATTTACTCCGTTCTCAATATGAGAACTTTTACATGCTTGAAAATGAATTCATAGATGAAATGCTTACCCGTTTTACTAATTACTAATGATTTTCTTCCTAGGTGATTTTATTGATAATAATCAAAAGATAAGGAAGGTGATAAGAGCTCTTCCCAATACTTGGGAGGTCAAGGCGACTATTTTCGGCCCAAAAGTCATTATCCCTAGTTTTGATGATGATAATCATATAAAGTTATTTGATCTAATATTTCTACCTATACAAGTTTCAGGTAAAAAGATAAATTTAAGATTGACTTCTTCCTGAAGACTCACAAGTTTATTAAGCCCTCAAGATCGTGATCTTAGAGATAAACCACCTAGATAAAGTTGAAGAACTCATTCTAAGGATACAAACTCAAGGAGTCTATTTTGTCTAAGAAATTTTCTTTCTTTCTTTTGTATAGGGTTTTAGATCGTTAAAACGAAGAAGTGAAGTATTGTTAGCTCATGAGATTCACTCACACACACACACAAAATATTTTTTTGATTTCATAAATTTTTGAATATGGATTTCAAAAGATAGAAAAATAAGTTTTGTTTTAAATAAGTTTCTATTCTGAAAAAAATTTGAGTATTTTAAAAGAGAATATTTTTCTGGAAAATAAGAGCTCTACTTGTTTAGTTTCTGTTGATCTTTGATCACACATTTTTGAACTTCATCATTTCTCAAGGAACTATATTTTGTATAAATTTATTAAAAACATGTCTAAAAGTCAAAACAGTTTTTCAAAACAGATTTCTGGTCTTGCCCTTTTGCTCAGGGTCGGTCGACCGAGTTGTCAACCGAAGTGCACAAGGAAGCTATTGTGCACGTTGGGCGACCGGCCAGCCGACCGATTGTAGACCCTTTGCTCTCTGTTGAAGGGGGCGGTCGACTGACTTTACCCAATGGTCATATTTTTGACCGTTAGCGGTCGCCCGACTTGGCAGTACTGACACCTTTTTGCTGTAACGACACATTATTAGAGAACTGTTTAAGACCTAATCCAAAACAGTTATATGAGTTTTTCTCTCTATGTTTGAGTGCCTATATATAGTAACCCTATTGACCACTAGAAAAAAGAACAAAAACAAGAAGAAACCAAGAGATAATACTTTCACTCATTTTAGATTTAATTTTCAAAGAGAAAATTTTCAAAAGAGAAGTGTTCTTTAATTCAAAACCCATTCCAAATATCTCTTGTTTAGATTCTCACACTCCACTGATTACAAGCTTTCCTAATCACAAATTTTTGAGCTAAAAATCCATTCTTGATTATAGGGTTGCATTTTTTGAGCCTCGTTGGTGATCTTAGAAAGATCATCTTCTTCATTGTTATTGAGAAGAGTTGTAGAGATTGAGGCCTCATACGAGCTTGCGAATTAGTCATTTATAAGGTGTAGAAGACACCAAGTGAGAGTACTTACGGGGCTGGTTCGTTCTTTAGAGAACGTGTAGAGTGGTAATCTCAATGGGATCAAACAATAGTGAAAATCCTTCACAGGGTGAAGGCGGGGGCGTAGCGCGTGGCTTGAACCTCAGAACAATCCTCTTGTGTTTGCGATTATTTACTCTCTTTTCTTTATCTCTTTAACTCACTCTCGTTATTTGCATGCTATAATTGCTCTTCACTCTATTGCAATCTTCTATTATGCAATTGCTAATTATGTTGGATATTGTTATTTGTTTGGATTACTAGACTTCGTTTTTATTCCACATTATTTGTCATCAACCTACAACCATCACCTATTCATCCCCCTCTAGGTGATTTACATATCCCACATTGGAGTTGTCTTCCGAGTGAGAGAAATTCCATCTGCGGAATATGGATGGATGTATTCATCTGCCTATAGATTTAGCCGAGGAGAGCCCGTAGACTTGTGTCTGTGTTTCGAGTAGGAAAAATCTCACCTGTGAAATATCAAATGGGAGGCTCTGAGGGGGAGAAATTCCTGTAGCAGAGTGGGAGACTCCGAGCAGGGGAAATCCCATGGTAAAGGGTTTCAACTCCTGTAAGATGTTCGAGAAAAAACCCGTGGGCATGTCTGCATTGACGTATCCGAGTAGGAAAAATTCTATCAGTGGGACATACAGATATTTCTTCAAGTAGGGAAACCCCAGAGCGGAGAAATCTTGTTGCCGCTTCCGAGTAGGGGATATCCTATCTACGGGGCATATGGATGGATGTACTGTTGGAATAATCTTATCGCTACCTCCAAGTGGAGGAGTCTCCATCTACAGGGCGAGTGGGTGGATGTACCGTGATGGATGAAAGTACTGCTATGGGGGGGGATGTATTGTCATGGTTAGAAGAATAAAATAATATTATATTTAAAAATGGAGAGCATGAAATTGAAATTGGAAGGAGGTACATTTTATGTGTTCAGGATTCGGGAGTCAGTCGATCGCCTTGTACTGGATGATCATATGATCCCGCAAAGATTGAGTGTTCGGATGTTCGGATGCGTCTTTAGGATAGGATAAACTCTTTAAGCAAAGCCTTGTTTTACAAGTTCCTTCAGGTACTTCCGGAGGGCCCAGCAGTAGATGGTCTGGTGTCCCTCATGGTGAGAGTAATATTCCTCCAACTCGGGGAGCGAAGGATTGTGCTGGAGTGGTCTTGAGCATCTGATCCATGATTGATCTTTGATAGTCTTGAAGATTTCAGCTTCATTGGAGTGAAGCATCCCATCGATTTGTCGCCTCGGAGCAAACTCTAGAAGAGGATCAGGGAGTGCTTACTTCTTGTGTAATGCCCCACCCTCCAAGTACGGAGACGCTACTGTAATGTATATACGCAGAAATACCCTAACATACGTATGCTAAGCATCAGTACAGGTAGGAATCAGAGTACAGAAGCACAGTGATAATATACATTCCAACTATATTTGTACAAGTACATTTTTATCAGAGATTGTGATCCAATATTATATGAATATTAGATCACCAGAAGATGCAAAAATAAGATTTACAAGAAATCTACATAATCCAGAAGTGGTAGATTCTCTTGAGCATGAAGGAGGAATCCCAAGAGCCAGTCAAAAGGAAGTAAGTTGGAACGATCAGCTACTAGTCCACCACGCTTTCACTGTGCTCAGAATCTTCATGGAAATTCACAACACTCCAATCTCCTGAATCTGGACATACAGGTCCAAGAGTTGTCAGAAACGAAGCCAAGTTGCATGCACAGGCAGCACACGTATATAAGAAATTGCAGTGGGTCGTGTACTCAAGTAAAGCATGCAGGCAATGAACATTAAGTATAAATAGAGTCAGGACTAGAATAGGAAGAAAGTTTGTCTTGTATAGAAAATAGTGTTATTAGCACATAAACAAACATGTGCTATAGCGTCAAATAAATGTGTTGAATGTAGGTGTAGGCAAAACTAGCTGTATAAACTTAATTACCAGATTAAAGAGATTAGTATGTCGAGGGGATAATCCGAATAAGAAAATCCTCATCTATATACTTATACCTCATTTCATCATCAATTAAGCGTATACAATCTGAATTGCTTATAAACATGTATGTAAGTATTCTCGTATGTAGAGTAGGACAGGTGTAGTCCAATATCTAGAGAATCAGTTTTATTTGGTATTCATGTACAGGTAGTAGTCAAGATAACTTAATTATATAATGATAATAATAATCGTATCGCCTGTTATTTTAATCATTCTCCTCCAGTGTCCCATGCCACTGACAGCTCATACTAGAGTTTGTACTTTCAGCAGAACACATCTGAATTCTGATATACAAATATCATCATTATTTGAACGAGAAAGTGACTAAATAACATCCGCTTCTGATATTATTATTGTTAGGTAATTAAGTTATGTCAGGTGTAAGGTACTGTGTTGTGTTTTTAAATTATTCAATAATGATCATCAGTACCATCTGACATTTTAAACATCTCCCTACCAGTGTCTCACACCAGTGGTAGTCTATACCAGATCTTGTACTCTAGTAGAACTCACTAGGATCTAATATGTGAGTACCAGTACCTGAATGAAGGAGAAATCAAATGTCACATGCTTTTAATATCATTATTGTTTGATTATTAAATTATTAATATTTTATTATTCATGTTTGATCCATATGTTTTGGTATGTGTCCTAGCGTACCAGCACACATGCATCCACTTATGATAAGAAGAGTTGTTATTAAAAACTGATAGGTGATCAATGAAGCATGTTTATAACGGGCCCTGTGCATACCTGGGACAATGACCTCAATAGCATCCGATACTGGAGTCCGGAACCAGCCGCCAGGTTGTAAGGGTCTTAGCTTGGAACAATAGTGGAATCAGTACAGGGTGCCAGTACACCCCACCAGAACACCTGGAGCCCTCAGGTTGTTCTACAGTTGTAGTGCAACATAGAGCTATTGTAAACACATAAACATATTGATTCTATTAGTTTCCCCCACCCAATGTAAATTGTTTAATTATTATGTATTTTCCAATTTAGTGTCCAGGGTGCATTCACTATAATCCGGTATTCATGATAATCCATTTATGGGCATTAGTAAGAGTACAATATCAAGAGTATAACATCAGGAGCATCTCAATTACACGAATTCAGGAGTACAAGAGTTCAGGAGTACCAGTTTTCTTGTAACAGTATATAATCATGTCAAGTCCCCGTAAAGGCGGTAATCATGAATAAGGTAATATAATCAGTCAGGTGTTACAAAATCCAGGCAGCTATCACAGTATCAGGTCAAGATCAGTACCAAGTATCAAGTATTATATATCAGGTGTTAATATCAAGTATCTAGTATCAGGTGTCAGTATTAAGTATCCGGTATCAGTTGTTAGTATCATATTAAGTCAGAGTATCAGGTATATGATACAACCTAATCAAGTAAACAGTATATCAGTATCAAGTGTTAGATACTATACAAGTTATGTAATTTAATTCAGGAATAAATCAAGTTAAATATTTCAAACTCTTCACAACCATTAAAAATAACATAAAAGAGTAAAACAACAAAACGTACAATCAAGCGGAGCTAAGCAAGCCGGGGCAAGGTCAGCGAGTAGCATTGCTCGCTAAAGCGCGACCACATGGGAATGACTTGAGTGTTGAAATACCATTCTGTCGTCCGGCAGAGTTTCACTCTGGCGAGACTAGCAATAAAGCGCTGAGCGTTAAGGTCTCCTGCCAGGCAGAGCATGAAAAATCATGAAGCGGTTTAAGTGCACCCCATGTGGCTATCACTAAACCCAGAGGGAATAAGGCATATTGCCTATTAGATATCCCAAGAAATGGGCTTTAGCCAGAAAGCTAGTGGAGTCAAAAGGCTGAGTAGGTACCTGCAGCAAACACACATATGATAATCATAACTAATTAACAATGCGATCCACTAGGACTGAGTGGATGGACCACTCCACCAAGCTATCATGAAACCCAAAAGGGTATAAGGTAGGTAAACCTATTGGGTAGTCCACAGAGCGGGTACCTCGCAACAACGTTACCACGAAACCTAGAGGGTATAAGGTGGGTAAACCTATTGGGTAGGTTTGCCCGAGGGCTATAGCCAGAATAACTACAACCTACACCGCCGTTAGTCCAAAAATATGTGTACACATAACAAGTACTACTTACACTATCACACATATCAATCCACATATACAAATCAGCCTATAGATACAAATACATGCCCACAGATACAAATACCAACTTCACTACTCAATTATACATTCATCTGCAAAGCACAACAATGCCCAAATACAATAAAATATTGTACTCGTCCAAATATAAAGCAGATACTCGCACTAAAAATATTATACGCGCTAATACAGAAAAAATACCCGCTAAATCCAAAGATTAGTACTCACTAAGACAGGGAAATAATTCTCGCTAAGACAGGGAAATAGTACTCATTATAGGAAAAAGAACTCGCTAAGATAGGGAACGTATCGCCTAAATAATTATTCAAACACTGGTACGATCATTGAGGAACATTGAAGAGAGAGAAAGTGAGCGTTCTATAGAGAGAAAGAGGAGAGAGAAAAAGATTGAGGAGAGAGAGAAAGAGAGATACTTAGAGAGTGAAGAGACAGAGAGTGAGCTAAGAGAGAGATAGATGAGAGAAAGAGAGGAGACAGTAAAAGAACAGAGAAAAGAAAGAAAAGAGAGAAAAATAAGAAAGAAAAGAGAACGAGAAAGAAAGAGAGAGAGGAGAGGAGAGGATGGCCGGTGCGGCCTGGTTGGGCCGGTCGGCATGGTGGGCGCTAGACGGCGCAACTGCTGGCCCAAGCGGAGGAGTGAAATGGGAGAGGGATTAGGAGATGAAGATGGTGAAGGTGGTGGTGAGGTAATGGTGGTGGTGGCCTTGGCTGGAGAAGGAGGAGGTAGGGAAGACGAGGGAGGTGGTGGTGAGATGGTGGTGTTGATGGTAGTAAATTGGGTGGAGATGTGGTGGTGGCTTGGTAAAATGAGTGAAGGAAATGAAGGAGAAAGATTGAAAGGAGGAGAAGTGAAGGTGATGGGAGGATGTTGGCTGGAGGTGGTGGTCGTCATGGCTAGCTGATTACCGAAAAACAGAGATAAAGTTAAGAGTTAGAAGGATGTTATCTAGATCAAGACATGTCTCTATCTTTCGCAATGTATCCGTGGTAGAAAGGGCTATGCGGGTCGAATCCACATGCGGAATGCGATAGAAACTTTTCTATATTTTTTTAAACACTAAGTAGGTTAATAGTTCTTCTTCAAAAAAGAAAGAAAAAGTCTATGTTAAGTGTCAGAGATAGAAAGAAGATGAAGATATGATTTGATTTTGAAGATTAGGATTGAAAAGAATTAAAGAAATATGGCTTACTAATCATCTATCACTACTAACTTACTAACCTATGCTAGATTAAACTTCACTTTGAATTATAAAAACTATACATTAGAGTTGCATTCAATTCAAATAAGATACATAAGATGGAGAAACCCTATTTGAAATAATCACTAATCAAGACCTAACATTAAACTATCAAAGTTTCTCAAGTATAGAATAAGAAGAATAACGAATATTAAGCTATCAAGGCTATCTAAGCATAAAATATGAAAAATCATTGGGAAGTATTAGTAAATAATAGATTTAACTATCATCATGTGACTTCAAGAGTATTAGCTATTTTTAGAGTTGAAGTATGCATAGGATCCAATTGGCATATTATAACATAGAATTAGAAGCAGTGGTGGGTAGAGATTAATAAGCCATGAAGAAGATTAGCTACTCAAGAGAGAATAAAGCATAGTAAAAGAGAAAGAAAGTAAATAAAGTAATTAAATAAAGATAAATTAGAAAGAAAAATCTTATTATTGATGTTGTCACCTTTAATTACAAGAGCCTTCTCCTTCTTTAGAAAGCTTGAACTAGAACTAAATCCTAAAATTTACAAAAGAAATTTGGAAGAGAAACTAAAGGAAAATTCTAAGTTATGATTTCTGATATGGAGATACTTTATTATGAGAGATTTCAGCTCTTTAAATAGGCTTCAGAGCCAATTACAATGGGATACAAATTAGGAGATTTAACTCAAACCTAATTCAATATGGAAATTCAATTCTAAACTGATATGCAGCAAGTCAGCGTGTTAATTGCTGAATATGACTAATCAGATGGCTGAATTAGGTAAAGTGATCAACATAAGAATTGTAGCTCTTTAAATCCTCTTTTTGTAGAATCTTGAATAATCAGATTTGAATTTCTATAGCGAACGTTATGATCTAAATACTAAGAGGTAACCAATCTGAATCTGAATCTGAATTGATTTTGAACTCCATTTAATTTGAATTATTCTCCTTACCTCTAATTGATTAGTTTTATCCAATCCATCTTGTAGAAATATATCTTCTGATTTTGAATTTGAATCGTGAAGATGATGATTTATTTTTTTCTCCTCTTGATTTTAAATTAATTTAAATTTAAACCCAAATTTAGATAGGATTAGGGATAAAATAGAAGTTTCTTGTATCCTTATCTTCTCATTTAAGTAATTACATACATAATCAAAAGGAGGGTTAAATAGCAATGTTAAACAAACAATAATTAAGGATAAATTTACAAATGTGAAGATAATAATACAAAATTGAGATGCAATCACACTCCCACACCTATTTTTTGCTCATTCTCAAGCAAAACTAAAAAAAGAAAACTAATCTAACCTAACTCACTTTCGTAGGAATCACGGTTGCACTTAGCACATATAATAAGTCGTTAAACCTCTAGGTATCTCCTAGAGGACGAATTTTGTCTCGTGAGGGTTTTCAGTGAATTACACCTACAAAATCCATAAAGAAAGAAAAATAAAGTGTTAGTGTTTTCAAAATTCATTTTGAAAGATAAAAATATTTGAAAGATTTTTGTAAAAATCAAGTTAATCTATAAATCTTAGGATCACTTAATTATTCATTTCTATACTTAGTCTCTATGCAAGTATTTATAATCAATGTAGGTTAGGATTAAAACTGAATTTCTCACCTAGTCTATTATTTTACCCTGAGTCATATGCACTTTTACGAACGTGAATTTTTGACTCAAAATTCTTCAACTTCAACTCTTATGCCTTATATTAATATATATATATATATATAATATATATATATATATATATATATATATATATATATTTGAAAAAAGTTCGAAGTATTACCATTTCATTGCCCTTTAAGCACTTCTCTTTTTTTTCTTTTTTTAATATGTATAACTCATTTAATTTTCTTTTATGTAAGTATCAAGGCTTCTTGAGGCCCTAATACCTAACTAATTGATTATTAGGTGTGTTAATACATATTATATTCACACACACACACACACACACACACACACACACACACACACACACATATATATATATAATTTCTCAAACTTACCTAATTACCTTTCGCGTAAATATCAAGTCTTCCTTAGGCAAAAGAACGTAGCTAATCAATAATTAGATTTATTTATTTTTCATATATATATTTTTTCTAAGGCACAAGAGTCTTTGTTTTGAATCCTAAGTGTGTAAGTGTATGAACAATACATATTTTATCAAGGTAAAAATCAAGACTAAATTACTTTTTCAAATTTTTCTCCCAATCCTCAAAATCAAATAAATTATCTTATTTTGATTAAGTATAAAGAAATCTTAATTATGATTTTCTTATTTCTTAAACTTAACTTAATTACTTACAAAAATAAATCAAAATATTATTTTCTTTTTCAAAAAGTTTTTAAAAGAATTTTTTTTATTAATATCTACCTATGTTAATATGTTAGTCCCCAACACCTGTCTCATTTATTGTCCTCAATGTATGAGTGAATGGATGTATGCATGAAAAAGACAAAGGAAAAATGTTACCTCAAGGGGTGGTTTTGTTGGTGGTCGAATTAGGCCAAGCGTTACTACCCAATCTAAATCTTGTGGATCATCAAGAAACCCACCTTTTATGGCCTCTTTCTTATATACATTGTTATTATCCCCAAGTGAATAGGATTATACAAGACCCTAACATTAAAACTATCTCGGTCATATGACCAATCTTGAAATACCATCTTGGAGTCATAATTGTTTACATCTTGGTTTAACAATAAAATGTGACTTAATGAAGTGATTGATTTAGGCTCAAGAATGATAGGTTCGGGAATTAATACCGACTCAGGAAAATTAATTTTGAGTTAGAGAGTCAGGTTTGGCTCAAGAGTGGGCTCCAAATCAAAGAACTTAAATTCACATTCATACTCCATCAAATAAATGTGACTATCCAAAATAAGTGATCCAATTTCACAATATATGAGTATTAGAATTAATGTTGACTCGAGAATTGGGTTCAAATTTGGTAAGGATACTGGAGTCAAGATAAATTCAAAGTTTGGAATTAAATCAAAATGTTGAGGATTAGGTTCACATTCACAATCAAGTTCAATCTCATTGAAGTTAAAACTTACTAATTTGTCTAGGGGTTAGAATTGGTCAAGTTCAAGTTGGTGCGATGTAATTGAATCTTGATCAAGATCTTCAAGACACAATGATTCTCGGTTCCTATTAAGTTGCTTAGAAAGGGCAACGTTGTTTGAAATTCTAAGAATTTGTTCAATCATTGAATTTTCCAAACTTTGTATACAATCCATTTTTGCTTCTAACCTATCGAGGAGATTATTTTGGAACTGAATCATGGATTTCATACTGTTTTCCCAGTAAATTGGTTCTACTTGTTGTGGTGGGACTGAACAAATTGAGTATGAATTTTGAAGACTTAAATTTTACGGGATCGTGAGTTTTCTAGCTTTGTAAGTCATCGTTCAAGCTCTTCTAGCATCTTATCTGGTTCAGATTTTTCTTCTATAGAGATATCTTGATCATGAGTATATAAAGCTAACTGTTCATAAGGTGGTTGACTATATGACTCGGGGGCATTATATCCCCATCGACTAGGTAAAGAGTAGAGATAATTGTAGTTCAATCACCCTGCAAAGAAGCAGGGTGATAGACTTCACTGTATAACCGCGAAAACATGGCTTTTGCCTCGTTTGTGCGGTTAAGTGGGTGAGTCTGGTGCTCTACTTTCTTGGGCAGAGTCCCAGAAATGCAAATTTTGTACTGCAGTTGCTAAGTTCCTGTAATCTTCACCTACACACAAATACAAAGAAGGAAAATTAAACAATTAGTGAATAAAAGAAATACCGTTCCCTCCCCAGCAACGGTGTGAAAATTTCAAGTTAAGAGTTAGAAAGATGTTATTTGGATGAAGGCATGTCTCTGTTTTTCGCAATATATCCGTGATAACAAGAGCTATGCGGGTCAAATTCATGAGGAATGTTATAGAAGCTTTTCAGTATTTTTTTAAACACTAAGTAGGTTATTAGTTCTTCTTCGAAAAAGAAAGAAAAAATCTATATTAAGTGTTAAAGGTAGAAAGAAGATGAAGATATGATTTGATTTTAAAGATTAGAGTTTTGAAAAGAATTATAGGAACATGGCTTACTAATCATCTACCACCACTAACTTACTAACCTATGTTAGATTAAACATCACTTTGAATCATAAAAACTATACCTTAAAGTTGTATTCAATTCAAATAAGATACATAAGATGGAAAAACTCTATTTGAAGTAATCACTAATCAAGATCTAACATTAAATTATCAAAGTTTCCCAAGCATAGAATAAGAAGAGTAACCAACATTAAACTATCAAGGCTATCTAAGCATGAAATAAGAAAAATCATTAGAAAGTATTAGCAAATAATTGATTTAACTATCGTCATGTGTCTTCAAGAGTATTAGCTATTTCTAGGGTTGAAGCATGCATAGGATTTAATCGACTTATTCGAACATAATACTAGAAGTAGTGGTGGGTAGAGATTAATATGCCATAAAGAAAATTAGCTACTCATGAGAGAATAAAGCATAGTAAAAGAGAAAGCAAGTAAATAAAGATAAATTGAAAATAAAAACCTTATTATTGATGTTGTCACCTTCAATTACAAGAGCTTTCTCTTTCTTTACAAAGCTTGAAATAGAACTAAATCCTAAAAATTGCAAAAAAAATTTGAAAGAAAAACTAAAGAAAAATCTTAAGTTATGATCTCCGATGTGAAGATACTTTTTTATGAGAGATTTCAGCTCTTTAAATAGGCCTCAGAGCCAATCATAATAAAATACAAATTAAGAGGTTTAACTCAATCCTAATTCAATATGCGAATTAATTCTAAACTAATCTGCAGCAAGTTAGCGTGTTGGTTACTGAATATGACTGATCATATTGTTGAACTGAATAAAGTGATCAACATAATAATTGTAGCCCTTGAAATCCTCTTTCTGTAGAATCTTAAATTATTAGATTTGATTATCTGTAACGAAATTTATGATCTAAATATTGAGAGGCGTTCAGTCTAAATCTGAGTCTGAATTAATTTTGAACTCCATTTAATTTGAATTATCCTCCTTATTTCCAATTAGAATTTTTTGATTTGGATTTGAATTGTGTGGATGTTGATTTATCCTTTCCTCTTCTTGATTTCAAATTGATTTAAATTGAAACTCAAATTTAGATAGGATTAGGGATAAAATAGAAGCTTCTTGTATTCTATCTTTTCATTTAAGTAACTGTACACCATAATAAAAAAGAGGATTAAATTGCAATATTAAATAAAGAATAATTAAGGATAAATGTGTAAATATACAAATGTGATGATAATAATGCAAAATTGAGATGCAATCTCTAGCCGATCAGGGGTCGCCGGAGTTGGGTGTGGTGATGAGTGGCTCGGTGGTGACTGTTTTGGGAGGAGAAAGAAGAGAGGGAAATATTAAAGGAGGAAAGTAAAGTGGCAGAGAGAGATTAAGTGAGTGAGAAAGAGAGAGAGAGAGATTTAGAAAGGGATTTGAAAGTACACCTAGAGGGGGGGTGAATAGGTGTACGGCTAATCTATGAACAATAATGCGAAAATTAAAAACTTAATGCAACACATTTAGTGTAACCAATGAGTGTAGCCGAATTTCCGGTGAAGGGCTCTGGACTAACTCCTCTGAATTCCTCTAAATAAGAATTGAGGTGCTATGTAAAGCTCTCTTGGTTAAACATAAGTATGGGCACACACAAACAACACACGCATGTATATGATATGGCAATATGATGCAATGCACAATGTAAGAGAGAGTTAGAGAAAGTGGATCAAACGCAAACAACAAGATATGTTTCAAGGTTCGAGCACACAACTTTACGTCCCCGCCTTCACACAGAAGGATTTCCACTAACTCGTCCACGCAGGACTTCCCACACAGGGAACCTCTATTGAGGATTTGGGGCAAATACAATTGGGAGTACACAACTCCTCTCTTAACCAATACAACCTCTCACTAAAGGCAAGGCACAACTCAAATCACCTCTACACTTAGAGGGATAGGCACTTAGCCAAACAAATCAATCACCTGACACTTGAGGGATTCCAACACAATCTCCACCTCTCACTAGAGGGAGCCAAATACACTTCCACTATCACCTCACACTTGAGGGATTCCAACACAATCTCCACCTCTCACTAGAGGGTGCCAAATACACTTCCACTATCACCTCACACTTGAGGGATAACAACTCAATCACCTCTCACTATTGGGATATCACAAAGATGTAAGGTTTACAACTTGGTGGTCTAACAACCACAAACCAAATCTCACTAAACAAAGATCTTATAGATAGGATAGAATGATAAGCTCAAGTGTGAGAAATCAAGGTGTTTGGAAATCAAAACACAAAGAAAAATACTTGGGAAATCAATTAGAATTTGATAGAAATGAAGAACAAAACAAAAATCCCAAATCTCTATTTTTCTTTGATTTTTCCAACCCTTGAAAAACAAATAAAGATCAAATCATTAAGCTTAAAAACTCTTTTGAAAACTTATATTAAAACACTTGTAAATGGGAGAAATTTTGCTCTTTTAAATTCTTCTTGAAAACAACTAAGAAATGGGATATTTATACCCTCATTTCAAATCTGCCCGTTGGCAGCTGAAAAGGGCATTTTTGCCCTTCCGGTCGACCGGCCGGTCGACCGGCCAACGGTCAAAAATGTGACCGTTGAGCCCTCCAGTCGACCGCCCGGTCAACCGTGCCAGTTCCAGAGAGCAATTGCTCTCTGGCCGGTCGACCGTCTGGTCGATCGAGCTGGAAATAGAGAGCAGAGCTCTCTGTCCGGTCGACCGACCCGGTTGACCGGAGGCTTTCCAGAGAGCAGAGCTCTCTGGCGGTCGACCGATCCGGTCGACCGGCCTCCCCAACAAGGCAGCGTGCACGTTCTGTGTACATCGGTCGACCGGCCCGGTCGACCGCTCACTGCTACGGTTGACCGTTCCGGTCGACCGGCAGCCTGCCAGTCTGACTAATTAGGGTCTTAAAAACTTGGGTTTTTATCCTTTATAAAATCTCATAAAATCACATAAATTCTACAAAAATCAGTTCATGTTATATCTTTGAAATATAAACATGTTTGAGTAAAAATCAAAACATGTAACATTTTGAACCATTTTTGTGACTTGAAAAATTTGCCTTAAACCAAATTCTGTATTTTCTAAAACTAAGATTTTTGAAATGGAAATCCGATTTTTTCAAAACACATGTAAATACAAAAACATGATATTTAAACAACTTTGAAGCATGTTGTATATGGATAGAATCCAATATACATGAAAGGTATTATATCTATGTTTTGACATTAAATCCAAAATAGGTTTTGTCTAAATA
Organism: Agave tequilana; assembly: GCA_038442645.1. Taxonomy (NCBI): domain Eukaryota; kingdom Viridiplantae; phylum Streptophyta; class Magnoliopsida; order Asparagales; family Asparagaceae; genus Agave; species Agave tequilana. The sequence goes on from JAVJIF010017485.1 coordinate 66,103, forward strand.
CAAAACTCCAAACACATGAATAGTGTATCAAAATAAGTTTTTCTAAGTATGTGAAGCATAGATGTATATAGATTAAATCTAATATACATTAAACCATGTAAACTTGTTTTGATTCTATATATTCATGAAAACCAAGATCGGTTAAACCAAAATCCAAAACCAATAAACATGAAACTTAAAACAAGTGTGTGTGTTGTGAACTTAAGCATATCACACTATCTAATCTTTACAATGGATCTAAACAAACTATACTAAAACAAACCGAAGCCTTCTTGTAGAACGCCGTCTCCAAGTTGACTCGATCCAAACGCAATTCCCCGAACTTGACTCCAACCGAGTGCTAGATATGAACTTGACACTCGAGCTCTTGAATCACCATGTGAAAGCTCCAAAACACCTTTGTTGAAGCTAATCACCTACTAATATCTTGATTAAATATCTGAAATTAAATATTATAAGATTATTAGTAACAATAACTACATAAGTTAATCATCATCAAAACTAGAGTGGAAGGCCTCTGGGCCAACAATCTCCCCCTTTTTGATGATGACAAAACTCATGGAGTTATATATGCATGGATTAAAGTTAAGCTTCAAAGAAGCTCCCCCTTAACTTATACATAGCAATAAACAATAAGATATGCAATGAATGTTAAACATGAATAAGCATAAACATGTATAAAACAAAGAAATAAACATGCTCTTGATACCAAATTTTAAGATAAATATGTTCTAAAAGAATTGCACTTGATACCAATAAAAATTTCAATAAAAGCTCTTGATATCAACAAAATAAAAGCTCCTGATACCAACAAAATAAAACAACAAAATATGTTCTTGATATCAATAATATTTACCAATAATATCTATGCTCTTGATACCAATATCTTTTGATACCAATAACAAACCAATATCAACAAAAGATAAAACAAATGTTTTTAATAAAAACTTTAAACATGCATATATACTAAAATACTTCTCCCCCTTTTTGTCAACCATCAACAAAGGGGTTAAAGAAAAAAATGTTCTCCCCCTTTTTGTCAGAAACAAAAAAAATCAACAAAGGGGTACAAATAAAAGATACCAATTGAAAGATATATCAATTTAGCATGAAGATATACAAAGAAACATCATGATATCAATATAAGATACCAATAGAAAATAAACAAAACATATAGGCAATCTTGATACCAAATAAAGAATAATATCAATTTAATATTTTTGATATCAATATTGAAAATGAAACAAATACCAATTGAAAATACCAATTGAAAGTATTTTTCATTAGGAGCATATGATACCAAAAAAATCAATATCAGTTTTTAAATATTTTTCAACATAAAGTGTAGGAGTAAGATACCAAATGTAAACAAAACCAATTAAAAGGTTGAATATGAATTTTCTCCCCCTTTATGAAATACCAAACAAAATGATGCATAAGCTTATATAAGATATCAATTTAAATAATTATCATTAAGGACTAAATCAAGCTTAGCATAACTAAATTTGTGCTCAAAGATATAAAGATATAGTAAGCACAATCAAAACATAAATACATATATATGTATGAAAAATTGAATATCAATCGAAATTGATATTATTTGAAGTTTAAGTATACATATATAAAATCATATATGAGTATACAAAAATAATGATACCAATTGAAAAGATACAATGATATCAATTGAAACTAAAATAAGAATCAAGTGTATAACTCATACTTCCTACCACCCATTTCATGCACATGTTTTAAATAGATTTTCAATAATGAGCATACAAGGCATGGTCGCCCAACCAACCGCCCTTTGAAGGGTAGGGGTTTTCAAAAATAAGTTTAAAAATATTATAACACATTTGAAAACTCTACCATATGAAGAATACCGCAACTAGTTATATGAAAAATTTGAAAACTAGTACGAAATCCTTCAAGTAAGGAATAAAACAAAAATACATTTCATGAAAAACATGTAAGTCACATGATCATCAACACTCAAAATCTATAAGGCACATATCATACTCATGAAAATAAAATCATGAGAAAACATAAAGTAAAGTGAGTGTATAAGAGTTATGTGAAACATATCATCATGAATATAGATAATTTAGCTTAATATGAAATTCCTTAAAATATGAAAATCATCAAAACTAGAATCCTTCAAGGTATATGTATGTCTTGTACAAACTAAAGTATACATACATATCCAAACATAAATGAGTGCACAAAAGTATATGCATGAAGGCAAGTGGCTCATGGATGTATATGTATAACTAATAGTTTAGACAAAATAGACATATACATGAAGTTAAACAAAAACATGAAAACATGTCAAAAATAGAGAATACAAGTCAAAATGCATGAATCATCAAAACTAGGCTATACTAGTACATCTAATGGGTACAAATGAGCATTTAAGCACAAACATATAATAATCTATTTGTGGCTCACTAGTTTATAAGTATATATCCAAGTTTTAATGAAAACTAACATCTAAACATGTAGTCAAAACATGAAGCATAGAAATCAAAACAAAACTTATATGATCATTATGTAAATGCACATGCATTAGATGTATGATATACACAATAGTTAAACTAAAGTGAGAACACTAAAGTATAAGTCCATATTAAACATGGGTGATCTCAAATACTAATCATGCATATCACAAGTCTAATAATCATGACATTTAACATACTAATTAAAACATGCTAAAAATGAATAGTATGAAAGTATGAAAATATAAATGGGAGTTAGAGATTGATACCAAAACCAAAAGGGCACAACTCCATATCTCCAAACCGAGGTGGTCCTCCCACCAAACTCCCCTTGAAAGTGATACATCCAAATTGTCCTCTTTAAAGCTCGGAACGCATCCACCTTAAGGCACCATCACTCTCACGTCATGTGAGAGCCCACACCTACATCAAATAAAATAGGAGTGGTCTTTAGTACCCATACTCTTTTGGGTCCATGGGGTTAGCACCTTTCCTAACCCAAACAAATTTTTTGTTAAATTTGAATCATGTATCCTATCATAACAAAATTTAGTAAGGTAGCCCTTACATCCACAATGTGTACATGCGTACACATGAGCATGCATTGTGTGATGGGTGTGAACGTGAGGAGCATGTGTATGCCGTGATTTGTTTGCATGCATAGAAGGAATTTGTTTCTTTCGAAACATAGATTCCAAACGTGTATGGTTTAAAGCACAATGGCTCAAAGTGGAGCCCAAACAATCCACACTCTTCTTAAGCATACAAATATCATTTTCAATCATGGAAGAAGAGGAGGTGCATGCAATAGGTATGCTAGATGATGAAGCTACATTAGCATGGCAAACATGTGAATCCATATTATTTTTCAAAGAAATATTTTCATTAGAAATCAAATCCAAATCCTTTGAAATAGAAGCAATTTTGTTTTTCAAGTATTCATTCTCTTTTAAAACAAAATTAAGTTTTGAAGTTGAAGTCTCATTTTCCTTCAAAACATTTTCACAATCATTTTTATTTTTCAAAATCTTGTTTTCATTTAGAGCAAGATCAAGTTGGAATTTAAATGAGTCACATTCACTTGAAATCTCATCTCTTTCTTGCAAAGCAATCTCAAGTTTAGAAGATAAATTTTTATTTTCTTCTTTTAATTCAAAGCTATCCTTTTTCAAAAGTTTATATTTTGAAATCAAATTTTTATAATTTTTAGCTAGTTCATTATTTAAGGCATGTGCATCCATACACTCATTACAATAAGAACTAGTACTATCATCTAGTTGAGTATCCGAATGTACCTCAAGGAGTCATTCCCTTGGACCATGAAGCAACGTAGGTCGGACTCATCTCGACTAGATTTCCTCTTTTTATTGATAAGCGTTTGTAGCTCGGGAGATGTCAAAATGTTCCTCACTGCAAAAGCAGAATCGTAATGAGAAAACACATGTAAATATTCTTTACTTAGTGATGCTCTAAGTGCCTTTAAGGCTTGTGCATTGGCCTCTATATGCTTACTATCACTAAGGTAGGATTCCTTGGTTATGGCAAGGTAAACTTTATATGCTAGGACTTTTAAATGATAACTCATCATAACCTTCCATATATCAATTCTAGAGATATCAAACATGGGAGGGCTATCCATGAGTGCAAACTATATGTGTGCAAATACAAATGAAAATGATAGATTAGCAAATCAAGATCATACTCCTAGGTAGTTAAACCTAATATCAGGAGCGTAGGCTTTGATACCAATTGAAAGTACACCTAGAGGGGGTGAATAGGTGTACGGCTAATCTATGAACAATAATGTGGAAATTAAAAAATTAATGCAACACACTTAGTGTAACCAATGAGTGTAGCCGAATTCCCGGTGAAGGGCTCTGGACTAACTCCTCTGAATTCTTCTAAATAAGAGTTGCGGTGCTATATAAAGCTCTCTTGGTTAAACACAAGTATGGGCACACACAAATAACACAAGCATGTATATGATATGGCAATATGATGCAATGCACAATGTAAGAGAGAGAGTTAGAGAAAGTGGATCAAATGCTAACAACAAGATATGTTTCGAGGTTCAAGCACACAACTCTACGTCCCCACCTTCACACAGAAGGATTTTTACTAACTCGTCCACACAGGACTTCCCACACAGGGAACCTCCACTGAGGATTTGGGGCAAATACAATTGGGAGTACACAACTCTCTCATCCAATACAACCTCTCACTAGAGGCAAGGCATAACTCAAATCACCTCTACACTTAGAGGGATAGGCACTTAGCCAAACAAATCAATCAACTCACACTTGAGAGATTCCAACACAATCTCCACCTCTCACTAGAGGGAGTCAAATACACTTCCACTATCACCTCACACTTGAGGGATAACAACTCAATCACCTCTCACTAGAGGGATATAACAAAGATGGAAGGTTTACAACTTGGTGGTCTAACAACCACAAACCAAATCTCACTAAACAAAGATCCTATAGATAGGATAGAATGATAAGCTCAAGTGTGAGAAATCAAGGTGTTTGAAAATCAAAACACAAAGAAAAATACTTGGGAAATCAATTAGAATTTGATAGAAATGAAGAACAAAACAAAGATCCCAAACTCTATTTTTCTTTGATTTTTTCAACCCTTGAAAAACAAATAAAGATTAAATCTTTAAGCTTAAAAACTCTTTTGAAAACTTGTATTAAAACACTTGTAAATGGGAGAAATTTTGCTCTTTTAATTTCTGCTTGAAAACAACCAAGAAATGGGGTATTTATACCCTCATTTCAAATCTGCCCGTTGGCAGCTGAAAAGGGCATTTTTGCCCTTCCGGTCGACCGGCCAACGGTCAAAAATGTGACCGTTGAGCCCTCCGGTCGACCGCCCGATCGACCGTGCCAGATTCATAGAACAATTGCTCTCTGGCTGATCGACCGTCTGGTCGATCGAGCTGGAAACAGAGAGCAGAGCTCTCTGCCCGGTCGACCGACCCGGTCGACCGGAGGCTTTCCAGAGAGCAGAGCTTTCTGGCGGTCGACCGGCCTCCCCAGTAAGGCAGCATGCACGTTCTGTGCACGTGGTCGACCGGCCCGGTCGACTGCTCACTGCTACGGTCGACCGTCTCGGTCAACCGGCAGCCTGCCAGTCTGACTAATTAGGGTCTTAAAAACTTGGGTTTTTATCCTTTATAAAATCCCATAAAATCACATAATTTTCACAAAAATCAGTTCATGTTATATCTTTGAAATATGAATATGTTTGAGTAAAAATCAAAACATGTTACAAACATTTTGAACCATTTTTGTGACTTGAAAAATTTGCCTTAAACTAAATTCTGTATTTTCCAAAACTAAGATTTTTGAAATGGAAATCCGATTTTTTCAAAACACATGTAAATACAAAAATATGATATTTAAACAACTTTGAAGTATATTGTATATGGATAGAATCCAATATACATGAAAGATATTATATCTATGTTTTTAACATTAAATCCAAAAATAGGTTTTGTCTAAATACAAAACTCCAAACACATGAATAGTGTATTAAAATAAGTTTTTCTAAGTATATGAAGCATAGATTTATATAGATCAAATTTAATATACATTAAACTATGTAAATTTGTTTTGATTCTATCTATTTATGAAAACCAAGATCGGTTAAATCGAAAACCAAAAACAATAAACATGAAACTTAAAACAAGTGTGTGTGTGTGTGTTGTGAACTTGAGTATATCACACTGTCTAATCTTTACAATGGATCTAAACAAACTATACTAAAACAGACTGAAGCCTTCTTGTAGAACGCCGTCTCTAAGTTGACTCGATCCAAACGCGATTCCCCGAGCTTGACTCCAACCGAGTGTTAGATATGAACTTGACGCTCGAGTTCTTGAATCACCATGTGAAAGCTCCAAAACACCTTTGTTGAAGCTAATCACTTATTAATATCTTGATTAAATATCTGAAACTAAATATCACAAGATTATTAGTAATAATAACTACATGAGTTAATCATCATCAAAACTAGAGTGGAAGGCCTCTGCGCCAACAGGATTAAGGGAGGGATTACGGAGGAGGTCGGTTGGATTCTGGAGGGAGGAAAGAAAAAAGAAGAAGAGAAGAAGAAGAAGAATGAAGAGAAGAGAAGAAAGTTGTAGAAAGAAAAAGAAGGGAAAATAAAATAAAAAAGGGAAAAAGATAAAGGAAAGAAAAAATAGCGAAAAGAAAGAAAAAGGGAAAAGAAAAGGAAGAGTGGAAATTTTATGTAGAATAGTGAAGAAGGGAAAAGGAAGAAAAGAAAAGAAAAGCCAATTAAATAATATTATTTTAGTCAGGTAAAAGACTAATTCAGAAAGATTCCCAAAATTGCTCTAAAATAGAAAATATTATTCTGAGAAACAATGTGAAATTGAATTTAAGAAATTCAATCTTGTTTGTAAATTAAAAATCTTGAAATCAATCGGTAATACTGATCGACGCCGATTTTAGGAGATTTTGCAAAGTAATTCAAAAAATTCCAAAAATTCTTAAAATTCCATAATATTGAAATTTAATATCTGTAACAGGAACATGTCGAATTCAATATCAGGTTGGTCAAACCAAGTGGGGTCACTAGGATCTGGTCTTGGGTTCAAACTCGAGCTGACTCTGAGTTCACAAAATCCAGATCCACTACCAAAATAATAACAAAAGTGATACTAAAAGAAAAATAAATATAGAGAAAATAGAAAGATGAGAGCAAAAAATTGAACACATATCTGAGTACGCATTCTGAGAATCGGGTATTACATCTTGTAAGTGGGTTGTCCCCAATGTCGATCTTGATTATGGTCGGGAGCTTCGCGAGGAGACTTAGACTTTCCTCCATCATTATCCGGTTTTACAGAGTGGTTGGAGGAACCTTCATCGCCTCTTCAAGTTAAATGTAAGGCTGAGCTCGGGAAAGGACTTTACTCATCTTGGCGACATTGTGCTTCCGGAGGTGTTTGTACAGAGAATGAGCAACTTGCAGCCCACTGATAAATGCGAGGGCGGTAACTTCCTCAACACAGTTGGAGACTTTGATGAGTTTGTCCTAGAAGAACTTGATGTATGACTTAAGGCTATCTCATTGCCTCATTCTGACAGAGAGAAGGTGATGGCTATTCTTCCTGACCTCTTAGCGGGAGGCATACTGGGTGAAAAACGTCTCAGTCTCCTCAGCGAAATTGTGGAGTGCGATGTGGTATCGAGTAGAACCAGTCCTAGGCCACACCTTTCAGGCTGACAGGAAAAATGAGGCACATGACTGGATCATTGCGGGCATATATCATCATCTTGTTCCAAAAAGTGGCGAACAAGCTATACCGGATCATTTACTCCAGAGTAGTAGTCGAATGTCGGAGTGGAAAATTTCTTTGGGAACTTATCCTCCTGGATCTCTTTGGAGAAAGGAGACTCGTGAATCTTGGTGGTTGGAGTCGGGTGATCTAGCAGTCTGGCCTCCCTGATCCACTTCTGGATCAGTTCGTTGAGAGTGTGGAGGTTGGGAGACCTGCTGTTCTCAGGGTCGCCCTCTTTTTGCACTGGTTGTTTTAGGGCAGTGACTTAGACCAGGAGTTGTTGGTTGAGCAACCTCGACTTCTCTTGCTCCTGGAGGATGTTCTCGCAATCGAGATCCATCAGTTTTCATTCGCGGTCTGATTGCGCCTATTGCTCCTTCATCTGCTCTCTCATCTCATAGAGCGTCAGGAGGAGTTGATGTTCGCACTATTGTGAGGCCTGAATGTTGGCAACTGGTTGTTGTCTCGATGAGGAGACCGTGTCCTCGGTAGTGTGCAGTTGATCACTGGTTAGTGGAAGGACTGCGCCCCCAACAGCTTCGATTGTCATGCTTTTAGATGTTGCGCCTTTGATGTCTTATTTTCTTGGGGCCATCGTTGACGTAGAAGAGGTTTTTTGAGGAAGTTTTTTTTTGGGTTTTAGGAGATAGATCTTGAGTGTAAGGACTCAGATCTCAATGAAAGCACCAATTTATGTTGAAGATTTTCAATGCGATTGATCGAACAGTCAATTTTCCACTACAAATGAAAGGCGGTTTATCCAAATTAGGAGTGAAAATTAAGGTTCAATACAGTAAACAAACGGAGAAAAGAGATTTTATGTGGAAACCTCCATTCGGAAAAATCACGGGGAGGAGAGAGAGAATTCACTATATTTTGGGAGATTACAATCATTTCGGTAGAGTATTTTTGTGTTTATAATTTCTTGATCTTCGTCGACCCCCATTCTTCATGGATTTCCAGGCGTATAAGTACTATGTAGGGGTATAATTGATGGCAATGATTTCTTGAATCTCCATAGCTGCACGATTTGCATGTTAAATCTTTTCATAACTGCTTAGATTGCTGTGCCTTATTGTTGGGATTAGCATGGCGATATATCTGTCACTATCTATAACTGTTCTCACTGAAATAGGAAAGTATGTAGAGTGTAGGGATATAATGACAGTGTAACTACCTTCGCGATCCGGAAAACTCTGCTGCTGAGCTGTGTCCAGTGGAAGCAGGAGTCTCAACGAGGAGCCTATGTTGTGAAAGTCAGGGAGAGATCTGGTAGTTGCGGATGTCGGGGAAAGAAAGGCCCCGAGGTCCTCTCCTCCGGGTTGAATAGCTCTGGGCAAGGCCCGAGACTCTCTCCTCGGGTTGAGTGTGATATCGGAGTAAAGCTCGAGACTCTCTCCTCTAGGTTGAGTATGAGCCAACTAGTATCTCGAGTTCGTCGTCCACTTGTGACACTCCTGGCGTGACGGGATACGTGTCGCGATCTTGAGGAGTGGTCAGATTCTGACCACTACAGTAACACAAGAAGACAAAAATACAAAAGAAAAGTAAATTTATAATTTTTGTTATACTCTTTCACATTTTTACCTTCTGTTTTCCTTGTTAATATAGTTTACTTGATAGTAACTATGCTAATATTATGTTAGAACTTTTTTTTATGAAATTTTATAGGTTACCACTTAGATTATACGGTTTGATGATTATGAAATTGATAGTAAATTTTCTATGTAATTTATGAATTATTTCAAATTACAGTAGCTACTTACCAATGATAAACATGGAGAAGTCGTCGGGTTCGAGACATCGAGCTAGTTCTACGCATGAAGAAAAGTTTTCAGAGAAATTTTAAGTTTACACTTTCTCATTTGTTTTATCTTTTAGTTACTCTTTGTTACTTTTAAGTGTAATTTTATTTGGTAATAATCATGCTTTCGACTAGGATTTTTGTTTGAAAGTTGATAGACTCCCAGTCAGATAATTTTCCTTTATGATTTGAAATTGATAGCAACTTCTGTTGAAAAAGAATCTCAAAAAGAAGAATTACAAAATTTAGGTGCATTTGGTGCATGACATCTTACCAATCCACACTCCACATAAGTATCACGGCCTAGATAACTCCAAAGACTTAATTTCATGAAACAGTCGTGAACTTTCATTCAATTTCAAAAGACTATCAAAAGTTTTCAAAATTTAAAAACTACCATGATTTTTCATAAAAACCTCCTAAATTTTCAGAAAGCTATCATGAAAAGACATTGTTCATGATAATTTATTGTAATTATCAAAGTTTATGGTAGTTTCTAAAATCAGAAAAAAAAAAATTCAGGGTAGTTTCTAAAACCGGAGATTAAGCCGACTAATTCCATGCCCGCCTAATAAAAATTGGGCCAACAAGGTTGGTCCCTGGAAATTCTGTAATCACGGCCCAAGATGAGCCCGTCTCTAACCGGGTCGGGTTGTGTTGGACCTCGGGTCAGTTCGGCCCACATCAGGCAAAAAAGAAAGCAGACAGGAAGCAAACTGGGGGAGTTTGTAGGCGATCGGCGGCAAGCAGCTCAGCTCCGCTGCAAGAAAAACGAAAACGAAACAAATCCCAATGGACGCGTCAACGGCCACGGCGGCGAGCGGAAACAACCGTAATAATCACTTTCTCCCATGGCTGAATCTAACGGCGACGGAGCCCTTCTACCTCTTCCGCTTCCTCACCTTCTTCTCTTACTTCGTCGCTCGATCCTCCGCTGCTCACTCTTTCCACATCTCGCTCATCACCTCTTTCGTCGCGTACTTTTCCTATTTTTCTCTCTCTTTTTTTTTGGGTATTTATGTGATTGTTTTGATTGGTTGTGGATCTTTTGGGTGCAGGAAATGCAAGCGGTTCTTACATTTTTGGTGTTGACAGCAATAAAAGTAAGTTGAATGTTTTAAGGGCGAAAATAAGAGATTTTGATTGCTTATTGGATCTCTAAGAACCGTAATTGGCCACATTTTATGATTAATTTACTTGAGGGTGACCATCATGCATGAATTAGAATTCTAGCAAGATCTCATGATGCTTGATTGGGGTGCATTTTTCTCCGTGTGACAATGCAGGGAAAATGCAGTAGTTAGGAAGGTAAAGTAGTTCCTTTGGTAATTAATTAACTGGATATGTGTTTTCCCTGCATTTGAAATTTAAATCATACCCATTCTTTCAAAAGAAAAAAAGGTACAAGTATCATATATATATATATATATATATATATATATATATATATATATATATATATATATATATATATATATATATATATATATATATATATATCAGCTGACAGCTGAGAGTGCCTCTCAGCCGGCGGTGACGTGGCACAATATATGCCACAAAATTCGACAATCTTAATGACGTCCTGCTTTTGAAAATAATTGAAATTACTAAAAGTTCCTATCATTTGTCTTTTTCTTGGAAGATGTATTAGTTTTATATTCTTTATTAATATTTTTTTTCCTTTTATATATGTATATCTCTGTGTCTCCTCACACTGTCAGATCTAGATTTTCTTGTAGAGAATGTTGTTATTGAAAAAGCGAAAGCGGATCAGATATTAATTTTTAGTTGGTGACCTAGATCTCCATCAGTTATTTTGACAGGTTAATGTTCCTCGGGATATCATCTTCAATATTTTCATAATAATTCTTCTCTTCTTCTTCTTCTTTCAAAGGAAGGCCTATCTGAAATTTTTCATCATCGGAAATGTTAGTCATTCAATTTAAAATCTGAAAGATATGTAAAATACACATAAATATATAACCAATCTTTCAGAGATGCAACTTAAGTCGTAGAAAAAAATTATTTTAAAAGTTGTCCTTTTCATCAAGACTGCGACTTTGATTGCATTCATAATAATAAACTGTTAAATAAAATTGAATTCTGTGACCATAGTCACAGTATGAAATTTCATCTTCAAACCATTTATTTTACAAGGCAGCGACCAAAGTCGCAGTCCAATTAAAATTTATTATAAAAAGACTGCGACCTTGATCGCAAAAATGAAAAATAAGTTATAAAATATCGCAACCAAGATCACAGTGTTATCAAACAAACTTTTCAAAAAGATTGCTGTTACATAAGACTGCGTCCAATGTCGCAGTTTTCGATCGTAGTCTTCTAATCATCTTACTTAACCTTCGAGACCTTGTTCACTACTTCAATTGACTATGTCTCTTGTTTTATAAGAATGCGATCACGGTCGCAGTATCCTATTTAGATTTCTTAATAAAAAATACTATGACCAAGGTTACATAAGACTGCGACTACTGTCGCAGTCTTCTGTCGCAGTCTTCTAATCATCTTAATTACTTATTCGAGACCTTATTCACTATTTCAATTGACTATGTCTATTATTTCATAAGAATGCGACCACGGTCGCAGTATCCTATTTAGATTACTTAATAAAAAAAATACTATGACCAAGGTTACAGTGTTATCAAACAAAACATTCTCAAAGAGATTGCTGTTACATAAGACTGCGACTGAAGTCGCAATCTTCTAATCATCTTAATTAATTAATTTACGAGATTTTTGTCGCCGCTTCACTTGACTGCGACTCTTATTTCATAAGACTGCGACCACGATCGCAGTATCCTATTTAGCTTACCAAGGTCGAAAAAATACTGTAACGCTAATCGAAAAAAAAGACTGCAACACTGCGACCAAAGGTCACAATGTGAACCAAAAATAAATCTAAAAAGTGAAAATGATATTAAAAATTTAAATCCAAAATTTTATTTTCAGAAACTGCGACTTCGATTGCAGTTTCAGATAACAAAAAAACTAAAATAAATTGTTTCAAGTCGGAGTAATAGATTTTTATTGTGATTAAAACATCTTTCAAAAAAAACTTGAACATTAATGCGATCATAGTTGCATTCTTTTAAAATAGGTTATTTTTTTAAAATTTAGTAATCAAGATATTTAATTCTTTTATTTGAAAAAACCGAAATCTTTTGGATCTGTAATTTTTTTAGTGGAGGAATAGTTGTAGCTAGGTTAAAAGAGAAACTGAGGGTATTCTAGTTAATGGGCAACGATAAAGTGGTTGAGGGTCTTTTTATCACCTAAATTTTCGGCTTCTCTGCGGCTAATATGAAGCCACGTCATGCCGACTGAGAGAACTCTCTCAGCTGTCGGCTGAGGTACAGATCCCTCATATATATATATAGGAATCTGTACCTCAGCCGCCAGCTGAGAGAGACTCTCTCAGCTGGCGCAATGTGGCTGAATTTTAACCACAATTTTGGGCGCTGATACCATGGTCGCAGTTTTATATGATGACTGTGATTAAGTCGCAGTGTTTTTATGAGAATTGCTGCATGGTCGCGAATGGGGCCAAGGTCGCAGTCTTTTTCTGAGAATTGCTACTATGGTCGCAGTCCTAATTACATTGAAAATATATGATTTTTTAGGACTGCGACCATATTACAATAGACTGCGACGATATTGCAGTAAGTTTACGACCATACTGCAGTGATAGCTGAGAGAGTCTCTCTCAGCCGGCGTTGAGGTACATTTCTCTCTCTCCCTATATATATATATATATATATATATATATATATATATAGGGGTTACTGTATCTCAGCCGCCAGCTGAGAGAGTTTCTTAGCCAGCGGGACGTGATAACATAATATCCACGAGTTTGTCATTAATTTTGGCGGATAAAAACCAAAAAATTCCTGCCCGAATAAGCCATCAGTCACTTCAACAATCGCTTTGACGAAAATACCCTCCATCACAACTTTTTACTGTATGTAAAATCTTTTCTTCCAAAAAAATTACAGATCTGAAATTTTCGGTTCATCAATCTTAAAATTTTAGTGTTATTGTTTCCTAAATTTTTCGATCATTTTTCACTCAAAAATTCATTTTTTTAAAAAAAGATCTGATCAAGATGGTGCCCAGAAATCATCCGCGGAAAAAGGTAAAGGAGAAACCTAAAAAAAATATTTTTTTGAGGTTCTGTAACCCTTAATAGTTATTTTTTTTCAGTTTTGATTTCCATTTTTTTGTTTTCTACAGAAAATTCCTATTTTAATTTAACTTCAATTAAAAGTGTCTGATGAACTGAATTTTTCGGGAAAATTTGATTTTTTCTTAAAATTTTCAAGAATCTTGGTTTTTAAAAATAAATTATTTAATTTTTTTTAAAAGTTTGCGACCATGGTCACAAATAAGAGTGAAAGAGTCACTTTTTTTTGATTTAAAGAAGTAAGAATCAAAATTAAGTATATTTACGCGATTTAATACAGTATTTTTTAATTTTTTACACTGAAACTTTAATCTAAGTCACAGTTTAAAATGAAAAGAAAATAGGAATTAACGATCTTATTAGAGATTTAATTTTTTTAATTTTTTAACACATCGACCAAGGTTATCTTTATTTTTTTCATTTCCTATTTTGTCGAGTTGGGTCGCAGTTATTATATTAGCATCTTAGGTTTATGCGACCATGGTCGCAGTTTTTAAAAAATATTTTTTTAAAAATTATTAACGTCCATTTAGTTTTTAAGATTATTTTTTTAAAACTCTGCGACTGATGTTGCAGTGTTGCTGTCCGTTTTCTCTTTTTTGGGGTCTGATCGCAATTTGTTCTACTAAGTTAACCTAATAGGATACTGCGACCCTGGTCGCAGTATGATGATACAAAGGCCCCTTCATGGTAAATTATTTGGGTTAATTAGAAAATTACGTCCTCTGTTGTAGTGTAATATAACAATGCGACCTTGATCGCAGTGTTTTATATTCTACTAAGTTAGCTTAATAGGACACTGCGACCCTGGTCGCAGTATGATGAAACAAAAAACCTCATTGGTTAATTATTTGGTTTAATTAGAAAATTGCGACCACTGTCGCAGTGTAATATAGCAGTGCGATCTTGGTCGGAGTGTTTTATAGTTTATTAAAGACTGTTGCGACCAAGATCACAGTCTTTTTTCTTTTCAAATTTTATTTAAAAGTACTGCGACCTTAATTTTTATACTAATATTGTTAATGTTTCTGCATCTATAGGTAAATAAGAGCTGAATGTTCATCCTATGAGATCGAGCCTAAAGCCTATGTGTGAATTTATAAGAAAGTTCAAAAAGCATATTCAGGCCAATTTTGTCAATGCGATGAAGGAGACCTCGTTTGGTTAAATTTTCATGACCTTCTACAATGAGGAGTTTGGTGCTGAAAAAGGCCTAAAATCAAACATAAGTGTGCTAAAATTGTAGACCAGTGTGATAGGGATACAAACCCATCTTGTCTTTTGTCACACAACTTTTTCACACCCTCCTTGTTGCAACAAAATTTTTTGCAAATAACTTCATGAGGAGGCCTCAGTGACTTATCTATTCCTTTTCTTCTCACGTCAAAACCTCTGTTCATTGTATAAGAATTGTAGAAGTTGTATACTTCATCGTCTGTGAAAAACTGTTGTCCTAAAAGAATAACTGAGCTTCTAGACATTTCTCTATGAGAATTCAGATCCTACAAAATAAATTGTTGAACTAAAAAAATAATTAAAAATCACATGTCTGAACTATAATAAATAAAACTGCGACTAAGGTCAAACCGTCGAAGATGTAAAGATATCTGTAACTTCTGGATAAAAGACTGCAACCATAATCGTAGTTGTCGTAGTTCTCAGGATGGCCAGTTTTTTTAAAAAATATGTATAATAACTGTTGTCAATAATATATACTGTGACCTTAAATCACAGTTATTACAATTTAGTGTATAAAAAGAACTAATTAAAAATCACACGTCTGAACTATAATATATAGGACTGCGACTAAGGTCGTAGTTGTAAAAATAACTTTGACCACTGGAAAAATTGTTTTAATACTTACTGCGACCGTAGTCGCAGTTCTTATAATTTAGTGTATAAATAAAATAACTACAACTGAGATTGCAGTTAACAAAAACTGTGAAATTGTTATTGAAAAAAAAGACTTTGGTAAAAGTGATTATTGTTCTGTAAAATGAAATCTAGGTCGCAGTTCCATCTACGTTACACAAAATTTTTTACATATAAGAAATTGTAGGAAAAAAACATAAGAAAAAGGATAAAATAAAAATCTCTTGATCAGCATCTAAAGATCTCAACCCTTCAAGATTTTTAATATTCTGTGAGGAAGTTGAATCAGATGATATATGGTTTATATTTAGATCTGGAGATAGAGATCGGGGATGCCAGCGACCTGAATTGGCAGAAGAAGTATTCTGCTTCGCCGTCTACATTAAAATAGAAAAGGAGATTTAGGTCTGTAAAGTAAAAGAAAAAAGAAAAAAAAACCTGATCTGGATACCGCTATTTTTAGAAAAATCTTTATGGCAGGAAAGGGAAAACCTAAATCTGACAACAAGCGGAAAATGAAATAGGGGGGAAATAATATTAAACAATAGTGGGACAGATACCTTTTACCGCGGGACAATTAGTAATTTCACATATTCCAATAGGTGGGCCGCAACTTATTGGTGTGACAAATAATGTGCCACGTCACCGCAGGCTGACAGAGACTCTCAGCTTTCGGCTGATATACATAAGAGAGAGACTTGTGTCCTTCTAAAAAGATTTGAGCCCGAATACTTCTCACTTAAATACAATCCTACGACATTCGAATGCAAAATCCATTCCGTTGAACTTGATTTATATTATTTCAAGTAAGTAAAAAACAAAATCATATATTTTGAATACTTTTGCCCACCATCAAGTAGGTGCAAAATAGACGGCCGAAAATAGCATATTCTTAGATCTACGTCTTTGACATACAAATTCTCGATCTGACTATTTTATCATGATCTTAACACTTAAAAACTTTAACATACCAATTTTTTTTTTAAATTTCAAATATTTTAAACCGTTAAACTAACCAACTAACTATTTCAGCCGTTCATTTTGCACCTCCTTGATGGATGGGTAAAAAGTATTCAAAACACATGATTTTTGATTTTTAGTTAATTGAAATAATGAAGATCAACTTTAACGGAGTGGATCTTACATTTGGATGACGTAGAGTTGTATATTTGAGTAAGAAGGATTCAGCCTCGAATCCTTCCGGAATGGCGTAGAGTTATATTTATTGTTACATAGGCTGTAGTCGGGACTTGAACCTGGGACCCCACACAACCCACTCACACCTCTTTACCAGCGAGCGAGGCCTCACTGTCGTACAAGTATCTAATTGATAAGCCATAACTGAACATACTTTTGTAAGTCCAAATAGTTTCAAACCCTAAGGCCCTTTGTTGTTTCTTAATGTTTGGACAAAGTTCATCTTGTGCCAAGGATTCCTTACTCTTAGTTGTTAAGGAACTTGTCCAATAGTCTAGAAGCCCTTGGAGCATTAGATCAAATTCTTTTTTAGCACTTGGACTGTAACATACCACCACGCTTCCAAATCTGATGTCCACGGCAGCATTCACTCTAGTGACACTGGCCCGACCTGTGGGAATTCCCACAGGTCTACCGGTAATTTAATTTAGCCTCTAGGTTGACCTTTCCAGGATTCGAACTTGGGACATGGGATTGACTCTGATACCAATACTCCAAAAACCCTAGGACTGTTGGAGCGTGAGATCAAATTCTTTTAAAATTTGGACCATAACATTAGTTCAATTGGAAACTGATTATCTAGGATTTGAACCCAACTATATTGTTGACTTACAAAGGTCAATAGTGCTTTTAGGTTAGTGGAGGGCAATTCCTTTATTACCATTAATGGCTTCTATGCATGAGATTAAGCTCGATGCACTGACATGCCAAAGCATATGGTCTAACTAAATCCATGGAGAGTACTGGACAGAGTTCAATATTTATCCATATATCGGAAATGATTAATACAATCTTGCGTGTGCATCTGTGTTGAATAATGTCTCAAATCCTACAAGTGGAGCCATGCACTGGGAACAGAGTGCCGAATTGTTGGAACCATGCATTCAGGGTTTGTCCGAATGCAGTGAGAGCTGTCTGCATTTTGTGCACATATCCGCCGGGGTGGGGGGGGCTGTTATGTCAAGAGAAATTTCACCAACGTGAGACACAAATATTAGTAAATGAGGATGACAAAGAAGAAAAGGAGTTGATGGTTGGTTGTTAGGAACAAGACTTTTTCTCAAATATCTAGATCTAGTTATTGACAGTAGAACTAGCCTTTTACTTTGCTATATATCCATTCTGCATCGCTCATGATATTGTTAGTGACCATCAAAATCATATTAAATATTCTATGTGAAAAAGCCCAATATTTTGTTCTATGTTGTGCTTGTTTCTTTTCATTACAATTCTTCGAAGGGATCTCTAGATGCTCCAAACAATGATAAAACTTGTTGATTATATCTGTTCATCAATTTCCAATGTATTTTTTTTTTTGAGATCTGTGTACCAATTAACAATTAGTTTGAGCGCTAATGCCATGATTAGATCATCTGATCATAGGTTTTCGAAAGAGAATGAGACACTTGTGGTAATGGAGCTTGATGTTGCACACCATGGCGTAGCCAGAATTTTGAACCCGGGGGGTTGGGGGGGAGGGGACTTACATCAATTCAATTGAAAACCTTAAAGTATGTTTTCTCAAATGCACGTGCACATTGCATTGATAAATTTTGCTATTAAATATATTGAAATCTGATTAGAATAAAAGGTTAGTTATAACTGTAATATTTTTAAATTAAAAAATTCTTTATCCTAGTCCAAAGTCAATATGTTAAAACTTTTAAATTATTGAATACATCCTAATTGTCTTTGCCTTGAGACGAGTATAATCTACATGTCTACTATTATAATCTTTCAATTATTCTAAATATGTAATCCACCTTTCTTATTAACTACTTGATTTCTAAATAAATTAATATATCTTTTCTAGTTAATTTTTTTCTTTTATTTTCTTCCATTTTTATCCTATTTTTCTTTATTTTATTTTACAAATTGAGGCACTGCTTGGATCAAGAGTATAAATGAACAGAAAATTCATAGAACAAATTAGGCATTTGATATGCTTGTATGAGTTTACTATCCTTATGTGTAGTAGTATTTCTTCTTCTTGGTTGATTTTATTTTGGTACTTGGTATTGAAAGATGATCCCACTTTTTCCCTCACAGTTACATCTTAAAAAAAAAATAAAAAAATTCAGATAGCACTAGAGTCATTTCCTTTAAGTGTAGTTAGTGCTCTAATAATCTTTCAGGCATTGAGTCAAACAGTTCAATTCGAAGAATCCAATACAGGTTTTTGAGTGTATTAATAAAGGTTAGATTTAAGAAAATCTACACTTTTTGTCAAAGGTTCCTTTAGCAAATTTCTCTATGAATGAGTTGAATGAATTGATAGCTTGACATTAGGGTTAATTTATAACTTAGATTTCAGCTTAAATTCACTATAATCCCACTATTCTTGAGAGACAATGGGTAAATGATACTGAAAGAGCATTTGAACGAGTAGACCCTCACAAGTTGTGAGGGTGGCCGGGGTTGTTAGGGTGTGAGATAGGGAGAATTGGTTGCAGTTTTATTCTTTATTATCTATATATTTTTATGGAAAATACTCTAACTAAAGCGAATTTTTTCTGATATCGGTATTGGTTGATATCAGTTTTCGTATCGGGTTGATATCGTCTTGGGTAACAAAAACTCGTTACAATATTAGAGTTACATGTCAGAATCAGGCAATGTTATAAACCTTCATAATAACCTTTAAGCTTCTTTAGTTTGTTTTTTGGGGGTTTGAAATTTGACAGCTATCTTGTTAGCTAAAAAGATGAAGTTTTTTAGTAATTACATATGTTAAATAAGCTTCTTTAGTGAGTGACACCTTTGCTTTTGTTTGATATTTGAACAGATGGTGAAGGAGGAAACATGGGATGCCTTTATTGCTGATACTCTATTTTATGAAAAGGTATTGTACTCAATAGTGTTTTACATTTACTTTTCAAGGTTTCCTATGATATTATACTCCAAGACATTCTTATTGTATTCATTCGCTCTAATTTGGTCTGCTTTGGGAGAAATTTGCAAGTTAGGAGCATCAGCTCGAGATATTTCGGACAGTTATAACTGCAAGATGTATCTTAATCAGCTTTCTGCTCTCGGTTCTTGCTCTTTTCCTTATCGATTCAAAATGCCTGATGTTAGTTTTTGTTGATTGTGCTAAGCAGGGATTCCTTTTTGGATTTGCTTTAATTATCGACTATCGTCTGGCTCTTTGTTACATGGTGGCATTTTTAGGGATACAACTTATTACTTGTTGATCTATTCTGAGCTTCTTACTAGCAGATTTAAACATGGAATGTCAAGTAAACAATAAAATAGTCGTAGAGAGAAGGTAACACACAAATACTTTCATTTGTAAATTAGAATTGTACTTCTGTGGATTGAGCTTTGATATTTGAACTAGCTAGGAATCTATGTTGTCTAATTTTTTTTGTTGATGCATTCATATAATTGTACTCTTGGCCTGTTTAAATGTTTACTTCTAGTATCTTAGTCTATATATTAATCTTGTCATTTCTTGCTGTAATCTTTGTGTTTGACTCTGCATGTCATCTGACTTGTGCACGAATCATTATTTTTACTAGGTAAGTTATCAGAATTAAATTATCTATAGAGAGTTAGTGATGAGGACATCACATGTTGTCAAATGTTTTTTATGCCTTTGTTTATTTTGAGTTTAGCAGTTTCTTTTATTTACTTTTAGTGCCACATCGGTTATATCCTATACTCTTATATAAAATCTATCTTAAATAAGATTCCTACTTTCACTCAAACTCTAATCTAAAAGAAAATAAAATAAGAAACTGAAAACTTAACAACATTAGAAATGTTAAAGTCCTAATAAAAAGGAAACTTAAAATTCATTGCTATTGAGCACAATTTAAGATTTTATGAAATTGGCCCAAATGATTTTATAGATCGCCCCCTGCAGAATTCGCGCAACTGCCCATGTAACTTGAAAACATCATAACTTTCGCAGACGGGTTCTGATTTTCGTGTTCCAGGACACGATGTAATGATCTTTTCGTTCTCTTACCTTGGAGTAGACAAATATGATGTCTCAAGCTTTTAAACTTATCAAACTTGATCTTCCTACATCATTCTACTTTGCTCGAAAAAACTCAACCTTGAGTGCAACTTTGGATAGCTTAAAAGAAAAATGTAGTTGTCGATTGTTGCAATAAATCTTGATGTTGTAGCATAAAGAATACATCCATGGTGTCTTCGACTATGAACCGGCTTCATTATAAAATCAACCTTGATGAAGAATTCCTCATTTATCTTAATTTTATCCACTTTCAAATTTGACACCTTTAAAAGAATTTGAAAAGGGTCATAAGTGTCGGGAGACAATTTGAGATGTGTAACGACGGTACTCAATGACAAAAATAGTGATGAATGTGTTGAAATCAAGATTGATGTTGTGAAATTTATGAGAAAACAATTGATAGATGAAGAATAAAAGTCTCAAAGAATTATTGCCCAGCCTCTTTGGACTGCGAAACATTGATTTTTCTACCTCCGTGATCTGAAACCTCTTCATCCATTTTGGATGGCAATGACAATGAAGTTTCTTCTGAGTGTAGTAACTCAGTTGAAGATGAAAGAGGTGGTAAACCATTTGGCCATATCTTCAAGATTAATCTCCTTAAATCCTCTGAAGGTTGAAATTTTGCTGGAACATCGATGGGTGTTCTTTTATTACCATGTCAAATCGCTCCTTATTCTCTTTGAATCTTGTCATAAGTTCACCATCGCTGCAAATTGCTCGTCCGCTATAGAAGCTTCAGTTTGGTCTTCAATAGGTTGCATTAGAATCTTCTTATCTTTCCACAAGAACATATAAATATTCTACTTATCCTTGTACTTTGCATCAACATCATATTGCCATGGCCTCCCCAACAAAATATGACATGCATCCATGATTTCATGTCCATGACATCACAAGTAACATAATCTTAATAAAAAAATTTCAATTGAGATAGGAACATTATATATCTTTGTTATCTTAATAGATGATACCTTGTTGATCCAACAATTGTTGTAGGAGTTTTGATGTGGCTCGGTACACAATTTCAAATGGTTCACAAGTGCTCTCAAAACAATGTCTCGCTGGTCTCATTGCAATGATAACTTTGCACACCTTGTAAACAGAACACTGCACATGAAAAGATGTTTCAAATCATCTTGTTGATGTGTAGGCCACCTTAGGTTAAGGCCAACACAATTATTCCCATCACCATCACGATCTTTGTTGCTGTTTAGACCTAGATTTTCGATCACTTGATGAAGAGATTGGAATTGGCTTTTTGACCTTCTGCTTGCCAGCATCAAATCTAGCTGAAGAACCCTTTAAAGTTAAATTGTTATTGCTTTCACTTTCTGCACCAGCCATCTTAGATTTGGCCTGACTCTGATACCACTTAACGCAAATTAGAAGCAAAAGCGTCAGCTAGATCTTGTTTTATGCCGACGAACCCTAAACAAAATGCTAGGTAGAAGAACTCCGAAATCTACTAGAAAAGAAAGAGAAAATTTCTCATTTTTTATTAAATTTTCAAGATGCCTACAAAAAGTTTCAAAGGGCTTTTATATAGACTACTTCATACATAAAATCTTAATGCAACTCAAAATCTTATAAAATCTCATATATAAAATTTATCTTAAATAAGACTTCTACTTTAACTCAAGCTCTAATCTAAAAGAAAATAAAATAAGAAACCGGAAAACTTAACAATATTAGAAATCTTAAAGTCCTAATAGAAAAAGGAAACTGAAAATTTGCTGCTAATGTGCACAATTTAAATTTTACGAAACTGGCCGGATTTTATAGATTGTCCCCTGCAGAATTTGCAGAACTGCCCATGTAACTTAAAAATATTGTAACTTTCGCATACGGGCTCCTATTTCGCATTCTAAGATGCGATGAAATGATCTTTTCGTTCTTTTGATCTTGGAATAGACAAATTTGATGTCTCTAACTTCTAAGCTTATCAAATTTATTTGATCTTCCTAGATCACTATCCATGTATGTATGTATTCATTCTCCATCCTTGTATGTATTTATATTTTAAAAATGAGAAAAATGATTTCAACTAAGATAAATAATCAAGAGGACACATAGTTTAAATAGGATTTTATCCTCATTTGTCTTTCAGACCGGATTTTTCTCCCCCTCTATGAAGACTTCAAGTGTCATCTCATCTCATCTCATTGTGGATATGCCTTCAAGTCTCTTATCTACACCGTTCTTCTACTTTTCCTGTTTCACTTCAGAACTTCCAGTGCATTTAACTCTATCTCCATTATTTGTTCTTCAAATCGTTGCAATATCTACAATATTATGATGTTTGTAGTGGCTCGTATTTACTAAATAATGGATATCAAATTATCGATAATATGATGTTATGAATGATTTTATTTTTTGTGACAAATAACAACTCAAATTCAAATCGTATGTCACAGCCTGCCCATACTCGATCGTATCTGAATTACCGACCCGGCCCAAACAAACCCGAAATACAGGGTATGGTTTGTGTAGAATGGTTCTTTTATCCATTTGTTTTTGGGTGGGTCAAGTAAGAGGCTTTGATATTTGGGTTTGGAGTATAAAAATTACTCAATACCCGCCCGAGCGGACCCATTGACATCCATAGTGGTAAGATCCTGTACAAGGTAATTATAGGAAAGTGAGCATCATCCACATAGCTTTTGGACTGGAGCGTACAACAAAAGCAACAACCAAGCCTTAATTCAAACTTTAGGGGTCAAAAACATAAATATCTTTCTTCTATCCAGCTCTGTTAACAGCTCTCTTCCCTACTTTAGACCTGGTTCATGATTTGCAAACAAGTTTTATTGATTAGGCAATTCAAACCTCTAAAAATGATGGTGGAGCAACCCTTCAGGATTCTCTGGACATGTTTAAAGTTGTATGAAGAGGTTGAAACATAAGAGAGAAATCATCCTAAAAAATGTAAAAAAAAATACCCAAAAAAATGTTATTTCTTTGAGATTTTATATAAATACTTTTTTTTCCCAAGTATCATTGTTTAAAGAAGAAACAGTAAGCAGGGAACTGTAACTGGTCTCATTGATCTTACTGCTCAACTTAGAAATATAGATTATACCTAAAAGTAGTGCGACATGTATGAAGAATGTACAATGACCCTTTTCTTTCATTTATTTTGCAGTCTCCCATGTGTAGTTTATATAAACGAAATCTGAATCTCCATTAGAAGTTTACTTCTTGAGTTTTCTGTAAAGGTTTGGTGTATTTGTAGCACGCCTACCCCTGCCCTGTGGCATCCTTCCATGTTTTATTGTGTAAGAGTAACCTTGGAGTCAGAAGTGGTCAAACTCTGGGATTTGTGTCAATTCATCCTAGTGTTTAAGCTTGACTGAATCCATACTATGGACGCCAAAGCTCAACTAGAAAGTTGTACACTATCCAAGCACAGGAAGGGGAAGAAGATCAGACTTTTTTTCTGGCCTAGTCCTGAACGTCTTAAAGTAACATTAAACCTCATGTTTTCTGCTTCTTTTTGCTTTATAACATTTGAAGATAAATTTATTGAAGATGTAATACACGGATTGAATCATTAAGTGTTAAATAATTTGATTCTGCAAAAACATAAAAATTATGCCTATGTTTCTACAGATCAGTTGCATTCATTATATCTTACATTCATACCAGGGATGAATTTCTATTGCTAAAAATATGAATAACATATAGAGGAATGATTAAAAGTTTATTTGTTGTTCTGTTTTTTGCTTCTTTTGCGGAACATTATATGTAAGCATTTTGAGCTTGATAGTCACCTTATTGAGGAAATAAGTTCATTAGTTTGACAAATGTTTAAATTATAACATGTACGGAACATCTGCTGCCTATTAGTTATTTCTTTTTTCTATACTCTATCACATTCATACTCATATTCAAATGTCAATAACAAATCCATGGCAATTTTTCTAGAATGCTTTCAACTGTATTTATTTTTCAACCTCTAGTTGTCTAGTCATTTTAAATTTCTACCCATGAAATCATTGTAGTTGTAAAGGATGTGTATCCTTGTGTTGATTTACTCTAGTAATTGGTCTTCGGGTTTATTTAGTGTAAGCTCTAGTATGTGTGCAGAGATTAAAATTTTAGTTCAGGTTAGGAAAATTGTAGATAGAGTTGACTAAACCTTTTTTTTTCTTTTTCTCTTTGCTTTTATTATATTAATATTTTTACTATAGGATTATTCAGTGTAAGCTTTTGGGACGTGCCTAAAGTTCAGTTGAGGCCAAATATGGCTATACGTATGATTACAGTGTCCCCCCTCCTCTTTGCTTTTATAAAAGGTTCACTGTTCAACTTAGAAGTACTAGTTCCTTAATCATGATACACGAAATAATACTTGCACTAACTAATATCTTTGAATTAAGGAATATGTAAACCTTGAGGTATAAGCAATGTAATAACAAAACATCAACCAAGTGATAATGGCACAATCCACTACAGATGAGTTCGCTTTTGAATTTAGAATATGCAAGTTGCCCCGTGGAGAGTGTTTTTCTTTTCTCTCTCTTTTTCTTTTTTGAACTGAAAAGGTCCAAATAGTACAATAGCACAATAATTATCTACTATATGTCACAAAATTTATCATGCAGGCAAATAATGAAGAAGCTGACAGGCATGAGGTCTGCCCATACACATTCCAGAGAGTCTGGATTTATCGCAGAAACAGCTTGGAAGTCTGCCGCTCGATTTGCTTCTCTGTACCTGTGGAGTGAACCTGCTGACAACTGCTTGAGAAGCGATCAGTGGTCTCTTGTAATCTCCATGTGTTTCATGATTTTCGCACAGGATGGTGATCTTGTTAAGGTCCTTGATGCTCTTGTGAACTTGTTGCATGCTCCAAAACAAACAGATGAGTTCAGTTTGGTTAATTGTATTGTTTTAGTTATACAATGTAATTTCCTCTTGCCAGCAAGCAATGGCTTGTCTGAAATTGTTTTATCGGCAAGCGATGAAGGGATGTTTTTAGGTTACAACAAAAGTAGGTTGAATGTTAATTACACTATGCAAGAACTAGACATGGGGAAATGACCAGCCAGAGTAATGTTTACTAAAAGGTTTATTATGATAATGGATTGCTTTGTGAGGAGATGAGTAGATTTGCTTCTGCTAACATGAAGAGAAACTTTGGATTGTTGGTAGAACACTAGCTAATTTGCTAGATGGAAGAGGACCAGAGTATTGATTAAATGATATCTTCAGAGTTCTAAGTGGCATTTTTTTTGTTTTTTGTTTTTTTTTGGGACTATTTTTTTTTTCATTTATAGTTATTTCACACGAGAAAATAAGAATAAAGTACTGCAGTTGCAAACTTATGACAATGAGGTGTTTGTGAGAAATAGAAGTTAGGAAGTGAAAGTGAGAACTCCCAAGTATTCTTTGGGCACCATCCTGTATTGTGTGCTCATTTCTTCTATTACTTCACTCAAGTTACATTCCATGCATTATACTTCGGGCCTGTTTGGTTATCGTAACTGGCCGTAACTCGTAAGTCGTAATTAGTAAAGTCTTTTACAGTATGCATGTAAGCTTTATGGTGTTTGGTTGGTAATATAAAGTTGTAAGTGGAAAAGTGTATTATGTTTTACGATGTTTGGTTGTCGTAATGTGTAAGTCGTAAGTGAAAAAATTGACAACAAAATTAACTATTTAGTGATTTAAAAAATTTTAATATTGTAAATAAGTATCAAAAATGCTAAATATTAAAAAATTTAATATTAACATAAAAAAATAATACAAATTTGCATGACCACAAAATGGGCTGTAAGTGAGTGGTAATTGAGTTGCAAGTGAGTGATAATTGAATTTTGTAAGCCTTTTACGAATTACGGTCCAAACAAACGCCGTAGTTGTAATTAGGTTGTAAGTCATTTACGATTTACGGATTTTTACGCGAAACAAACGGCCCACATTTTGTTAATTTTAATTCTTTCAAAATTGAGAGAGGTTACAGAGATGATAATTAATGAAGCAAACAAAGAGTAGAAAATGGGTCTAAAGGAATATGAATGAAGACAACAGTTGTTAACTGACTTGGAAGGTAACTTTTGAGAAGAGCCCTAATGAGATGATTAGATATGTTACTTGGATTTGTTGGTAGTTCACTCGAGTGTTTTGTGCATGGGAGAAGTCCAAAGCCCATTCACCAAAATGATTAATTAGGGTTCAATTGGCATTGTTTAAAAAAAATATAGCCAATTTTCTCCATCTATAATTATTTCAAATGAGAAAATAAGAATACATTATTTCAAAAAGACTGTTTTTTTGCCCTAATACAAATTCACAAAGTAAAGTGTGTGTGAAATACGGGCTGTTTGTTTCACCGTAAATCGCGTATAAGTCCGTAATTTGTAAATGACTTACAAACCAATTACAACTACGACGTTTGTTTGAACCGTAATTCGTAAAGATTTACGCAACTCAACTATCACTGACTTGCAACCCATTACCACTCACTTACAACCCAGTAACAGTTAATTTTGTGGTCATGCAAATTTGTATTATTTTTTTATGTTAATATTAAATTTTTTTAATATTTATTTGCAATATTAAAACTTTTTAAATCACCATATAATTAATTTTGTGGTCAACATTTTCACTTACGACTTACACATTACGACAACCAAACACCGTAAAATACAATACACTTTTTCACTTACAACTTTATATTACCAACCAAACACTATAAAACTTACATACATGTAACTCATTTACAACTGTAAAAGATTTTACCAATTACGAATTACGAATTACAGTCAATTACGACAACCAAACAGACCCAAAAATTGGAAAATGGTCCCCCATTAGTAAACAAATTAACACGAAACCAAAATACATCCACCATCGCCACGTTCCCATTAATTAATTAATTAATCAATTAAACAAAATGCTTGTTGCTCAAATTGCTGGATTGATTATTCTCTAATTAATATAATCCAATCTAATCCCCAAAAGCTGAAAGCTTTATAAAGCCGAGCCGGCCGGCGAATATCCTGCGCCTCGCGTGCGTAAAAAAATAAAAATGCGCATACTCGACGAGTGGACTTTGACGGCACCTACACGTCACCTTCGAGAGACAGAGAGAGAGAGTCCGCTGGGCGACAAGCTCCCACTTTTGCTTTCCCGCCGCTTGGTGGGCCCTCACACTCTCTCTTTATTTAATTTAATTATTTTGTAGTCTTTTGAGATTTATTAGGGAAAAAAAATTAGGGTTTGTGGTTTGTTGAGATTCAGAAATCAGAGGGGAATTAGCCTGGGTGTAAGGGACTGTGTTGAGTTTGTAATTAATTGGAATAAACAGTGATTTGTGTTGGGTTGTCGGTTCACGCTTTGCCGGAGCTCCGGTGACAAGATATCTCATTGTTTCTTTTCTGCTGGATTCTCTCTCTGTTTTTTTTTTTTTTTTAAGGGGCTGTAAGTCGTCTCGGCTCTGATATGGGAATCTCACGAGTTTTTTTATCTCTGTTTGTTTGTTATAAAACTGAGAAGAAAAATTGTCTCATTAACTTAACTTTTTAGCATTACAATACTTGTATCAGAATTTTAAATTAAAAGCTCGTAAAATACGAATCGTGAGACTCACACTATTTTTCTTCGTTTATTTTCTAACAGCCAAAGAGGACTTCAATAATTTGGAGAGTCAAACTAAAAAAAAAGGACAAAAAATTGTCATAAGTACATTTGAGTAGATGTGCCTAAAATTTGGCTCAGCGTTAAAAAAAAAGTTCAATCGAATTATGAGAGATTTTAAATTTAAGACAAAACTATGTTTATACTAACTATTTTTAAGTAGAAATAAGAAAGATATATCAGAGTGGACAAGAAAATTTAGCTTAAATTAGTCAAACCCATCATAATAATAATGGATAGTTTCACGGGTTTGATTAATTCAGTTAAATAATTTCCTCTCGTCTAGGTTCATTTGTTGGTTAGACTTGGCTTTATTGAACTCTTCAGTGAGTGAACATGAGCTAATCTTTTTTACGGGCGCATTGATAATTGAGATATACTTGTGTCCTTCTAAAATAATTTGAGCCCGAATTCTTCCAACTCAAATACAACCTTTCGACATTTAAATACAAGATCCACTCTGTTGAAGTTGATCTATATTATTTTAATTATCTATAAAATAAAAATCAAATATTTTGATTACTTTTTACCTATCCATCAAGCGGCGCAAAATGGACGACTGAAAGTAGTGAGTTGGTTAGATTTATGTATTTATACATACAAATTCTCGATCTGGCTATTTGATTATGATCTAAGCATTTAAAAACCCCGACAAATCAATTTTTGTTAGGTTTCAAATGTTTTACACCGTTAACTAACTAACTCACTATTTAAGTCGTCCGTTTTCCGATACTTGATGCATCATGGGTAAAAAGTATTCAGAATACTTTTGATTTTTAGTTTATGAATACTTAAAATAATATAGATCATTTTCAACGAAGTGGATCTTGTATTCAAATGTCAGATGTTGTTATTTGAGAGAGAAGGAGTCGACCTCAAATCCTTTTGGAAGGACACAACTCTATCTCTTAATTAGTTTCCTTAGATATACACAACAAAAATATATGTATCAGGACATATATAGATGAATGTTGTATTAATTTGCATAAAGAACTTGGGCTTTTTTGATTTGTTCTGATCACCAAATTATCATGATGACGGGATCGTTTTCCTTGTTATGAAGCTTGATTTATTAAGCCTTCAACATGGTGGTTTTTCCTATAATGGGAGTTCTATTGTCCCATACAAGTTGCATGAAGAGTAAAGGAATATTATTATGTTCAACCATGAGGAGTCATGATTTCTATCGGCATGTTTGTTTCCTGTAATTGACCCGTAAATGATAAAATACAATAGCAACAAAATCACTTATGATGTTTGTTAGGGTTCGTATGTCGTAAAATGCGTTTGGAACTCATTTGCAGTCTAAACATTATTGTGTTCATGCAAATCCCACTTATAACCCACTTGCAGTATAAATAGCTAATTTTATCGTTAAGATAATCTGTATTATAGACAATTAATTGTAATTTGATTAATATATTTTTATTGTTAGGATAACCTTTTTAAATTATGAGAAATTCTTTTTAATTATTAGATTAAATTAATTATTAGATTAAAGTTTTTTTATTAATTATCCTAATAATTTTTATTCTTAGAATCTTTTTTATTACTAGATTTGTAATATTTAATATAAAATTAATATTTTTTTATTAAATTATTTTTTTAATTTTGG
Source organism: Agave tequilana (assembly GCA_038442645.1). Lineage (NCBI taxonomy): Eukaryota > Viridiplantae > Streptophyta > Magnoliopsida > Asparagales > Asparagaceae > Agave > Agave tequilana. The sequence goes on from JAVJIF010017485.1 coordinate 96,227, forward strand.
AATCTAATATTTTTAATTATTGAGTTTAATAATATTTACTATTAGATTGCAATATTAATTATTTTTTAATATTAATATTATATTACTATTAATATTTTAATATTTTAATAATTTTTATATTATAAATATTATAATATTTTTAATTTTAATTTTTATTATTTATTATAAATATTTAATATATTTAATATTTAATTTTAAAATTTACTATTTTTATTATTTTAATATTTAATATGTTTAAATCACAAAACAGATAGTTTTGTGGTCAACTTTTCCACTTGCGGCTGACACATTACCAATCAAACACCGTAAAACATAATATATTTTTTCACTTACAATTTCACATTATCAGCCAAATACCATAAAACTTACTTGCATAAAACTTACTTACAACTGCAAAAGAATTTATCACTTAAGACTTACGGTCACTTATAGCAGCCAAACATGTCCTATATTTAGAAAATTTATAAGAAGCAAGAGGACACTCGGGTACTAGTTACATGCCTTTTCTCTGGGAATAATTACCTAGATATTGTTGGCCCAGAGGCCCTTCACTCTAGTTTTGATGATGATTAACTCATGTATTTATTGTTTACTAATAATCTTGTGATATTTAGTTTCAAATATTTGACCAAGATATTAGTAGGTGATTAGCTTCAACAAAGGTGTTTTGGAGCTTTCACATGGTGATTCAAGAGCTTGCGCGTCAAGATCATATCTAACACTCGATTGGAGTCAAGCTCGTTGGATCGCGTTTGGATCGAGTCGACTTGGAGAAAGAGTTCTACAAGAAGACCTCAGTTTGTTTAGTTTAAGATTGTGCTTAGATCTTGTGTAAGGATTAGATAGTGTTGATATGCTCAAGTACACACATACACAAGTTTCAATTTGTTTGGTTTTCAGTTTAACCGGTTTCGGTTTTTCATATATATGATTTTCATGAATAGATAGAATCAAAACAAGTTTACATGGTTTAATGTATATTAGATTTGATCTACATATATCAATGCTTCATCTATTTAGAAAAACTTACTTTGATAGTCTATTTCATGAGTTGGAGTTTTGTATTTAAACAAACTTATTTTTTGGATTTCATGTCAAAAACATAGATATAAATCTTTATATGTATATTGGATTCTATCCATATACAATATGCTTCAAAGTTGTTTCAATATCATGTTTTTATATTTGCATGAGTTTTGGAGAAAACAATTTTCATTTTAAAATCCTAGTTTTTGGAAAATACGATTTTTGGTTTAAGTCAAATTTTCATGAACACAAAAATGATTCAAATTGTTTATAATATGTATTGAATTTTACTCACACATATTTGTATTCCAAAGATCTTATAAGAACTGATTTTTGTGAAATTTATGTGAATTTATGGGATTTAATTAAAGGTAAAAACTCAAGTTTTCAATCCCTATAATAGTTTAACCTGACTGCCTGCCGATCGACCGGACCGGTCGACTGAGGCAGAAGTAGGTCGACCGGTCCGGTCAATCGACGTGCACAGACGTGCACGGTCGACCGGCCAGAGAGCTCTGCTCTCCAGAAATGGCCCCGGTTGACCGGCCGGTCGACGGGCAGAGAGCAGCTGCTCTCTGTATCCAGTCCGGGTCGATCGGGCGGTCGACCGGCGGCACAACGGTCATAAAAATGACCATTGGGCTGGTCGACCAGGCGGTCGATCGGAAGGGCAAAAATGCCCTTTCTTGCTGCCAACGACCAGAAATTTTTGAGGGTTATAAATACCCCTCATTTGAGCTGGTTTTTTTTAACAATTTTAAGAGCAAAAATTCTCATCTTCTTAAGTGTTTTAATAGCAAGTTTTAAAAGAGTTTTTAGGTTTAAAAGATCAATCTTTATTTATTTTTAAAGTGTTGGAATTTCAAAGAAAATAGAGTCTCTTGGAATTGGTTTTTGATCTAACTTTCTATATCTATTTTGAGATTTTTCCAAGTATTTTTCTTTGTTCCAAACACTTTATTTTCTCACACTTGAGCTATTATATCTATCCTATTTATAGGATCTTATTTTGTGAGAAAATTGGTTTGTAGTTTGTTGAAACCACCAAGTATTGTAAACCCTTATCTTTACTTGGCTTTGTGCCTTTCCCTCTAAGTGTAGAGGAGGTTATGCAATTACGTTGCTAGTATCCCTCTAAGTGTAGAGGTGATTGAGTTTGTTGGTATCCCTCTAGTGAGAGGTTGATATTGTGTTAGCTTTGTGCCTTGCCCCTAGTGAGAGGTTGTATTTGGTGAGAGAGGAGTTGTGTACTCCCAAGTTGTATTTTCCCAAATCCTCAGTGGAGGTCCCTGTGTGGGAAGTCCTGTGTGGACGCTATAGTAGAAATCCTTCTGTGTGAAGGCGGGGATATAGAGCTGGGTGCTCGAACCTCGAAACATATCTTGGTGTTTGTTTAGATGTTTATTAGTTTAGATCTTGTGTATGGATAATTTAGTTTTGAATTGCTCAAGTATACATATACACACAAAGTTATTAGTTTTGGTTTCAGTTTAACCGCTTCGTTTTTGAGTTTATTGAGTTTCAGGAATATTTCTTTCAGTTTCATGAATAGATAAAATCAAAACAAGTTTACATAGTTTATATGTATATTAGATTTCATCCATATACATTGATGGTTCATATATGTTCAGCTTATTTTGATGTACTAGTCATGTGTTTAAGTTTTATTTTTATCAAAACTTATTTTGGTATTTATTATCAAAAATAAGTATATACCATCTACTAGTGTATTGGATTCTATCCATATATACCATGCTTCAAATGTGTTTCAAATATCTTATTTTTGTATCTATATAAGTTTTAGAGAAAACAAATTTTCATTTCAAAGATTGATTTTGGAAAATACAATTTTAGATTTATGCCTTAATTTCTTTATTTTAAAAATAGTTCACATGTTTGTAATATGTGTTGATTTTTAATCACACATGTTTGTACTTCAAATTATTTACATGAACTTATTTTTGTGAAATTTATTGAGATTTAAATGAATTTTTATGGATATATACAAGTTAGTTTGGAACCCGCTAATCCTGGTTTTGGGCTATTGTCAGCTCGGTTGACCGAGCAGTCGACCGATGTGCACAGAAACGTGCACAAGTCATAGCCCTTGGTTCGGTCGACCGACCGGTCGACCGTAGCAGGCATGGTTGACCGATCGGTCGACTGATTGGCTTAGTCCCAGCCTCGGGTTTGGCCGGTCGACCGTTTGGTTGACCGGCATAGAGATTTCTCTCTGTGCCCCAGCGGTCGATGTTCGGTCGACCGACAACCCCAACGATCAAAAAAAATCTACCGTTGACTGGTAGACCGGTCGGTTGACCGACAGGCTATTCTGGCCTGGGTTAACCTCCAACGGCTATATTTCTGAACCCCTATATAAATGGGTTCTTGGGATCAATTTTCAATAAGATTTTCAAGAGTAATTTTTTTCATCTTCTAGTGTGTTTTCAACAAGTTCTCAAAAGAAGTTTTTGAGCCAAAAACTCTATATCTTTATTTACTTTCAAAGTTTTGGGAAATCAAAAGAAAACAAGTTTTGGAATCTAGTTTTGTTCTTCAATTTTTTTCATCTATCAAGAAGTTTTTTTTCAAGCGTTTTCTTTGTGTTTTATTTTTTAAAAACTTTGTGCACTCACATACTTAAACTCTTCATTGCAAATTTATCCTCTAGGATCTTGTATTGTGAGAGGTTTTTGTTTGTGGTCTTTTGAGATCATCAAGTTGCGTTTGTGATCATAGGATCACAAAGTTGTAATCTTTTTCTCTTTGCTTTGTGCCTGGATTTGTGCCTACCCTCTTATGTAGAGCTATGAGAGTTGGAGTTGTATACTCCTTATTTTGTAAGTTTTAATTTCTCGGTGGAGGTCCCTTTGTAGAAGATCCTATGGCGGATAGTTGAAATCCTTCTGTATGAAGGCAGGGGGGACGTAGAGCGGTGGCTCGAACCTCGAAACGTATCTTGATGCTTGCGTTTGGATCTTTCTCTCAACTCTCAACTCTTTATATTTTGCATTGTTATTATTACTCATACATATACATACTAGATATTATTTATGTGCTCACGCTTATGTTCAACCAAGAGAGCTATTATAGCACCTCAACTCATAATTCAAAGGAAAGTGAGGAGAAGTTTCAGAGCCCTTCATTGGGAATTCGTACTCATTATTGGTTACACATCGTGTGTGTTTAGCATTTAATTTTAATTCCGATTATTTGTCCTAGAATAGCACTACACCTATCACCCTCCTCTAGGTATACTTTCAATAGTTTATCTGATTATTCTTTTGGAGGAAGGGACTAGTATAGCAACGGAGGATAGGAGAAGACGGAATTTAAATTACATATTATACTATTGGAGGAAGGGACCAAATGTAGAGTTGGCAAAGTGAGACGATAGTGATACTGTATGTATAAAAAATTTATACTTCAAGTGTTGCTCAATAGTGATACTTATATAAATGTTTACGTTTGGTAACTATATTACGACCACTTTATGAAATGAAAATAATTAATGTGCTTTAGCTTTCAATATCATCCGACCCTGCTTATTTATATATATCATAAAACTTTACACATTTTACATGCTCATATCATTAAGCTAAAATTGTATTTGTATAGTACTTTACTCACTAAGTTGTTTAACTCATTCCATTAAATTAACCATATTTTCAGGTCAGAACACAAATAAAAACTTGGTTTAATGCCAACCCGGCTATAGCACAGAGGATTGAGAACTTCTTTGGCTCTTTTGAAATCTTTTGGTGGTTAATACTATGACATGTAGTAGTAATTTGAAAGTGTCGAACTTAGGACTCATGTGCAAAACTTATGTATTGTTGTGTATATGCATGTATGTTCGAAGTGTGGTTAGTTGTATAACTCTTAAATGCCGATGGTAGACTCAGTAGCTCTTCAAAGAGTAAGCGGTGGATTTTGATGAGCGAAAATGTATGATATATGTTATTATATTCTAAGTAGGGGAGGTCGAGCTGAAATTCTATTATTGACTACGTGGACGATTGTACATGATTTGATGTTAGGCCGTCTGGGCCAACATTTGAAATATGTTGTATATGAATAACCATGATGCTATCGAAATTTTAAATGATCCTATTAAATTAAATTTAGTAAAGATCGTTGTAATATTAGAAGAATGAAATTGAGAATAAGTGGTGGATTAGTATGATCAAATCTGGGACCATTATAATATATGTGTAATAAAAGTAAAAAATAGATAATATATATCACAAGTAGGTAATATATGGATATGTGACTAATATAAGCGATATATATGTAATAAAAATAAAAATAGCTAATATACACTATAAATCGGTAATATAAGTAGTATATCAATAATACACAATAGGTATGTAGCACAAATTATAAGTGAAAAAATAAATATTAAAATAAGTAAAAAAAGCTATAGATATGTCAAAATTCATAGAATTCGAATGTGTACCAACTAACAAATATGTAGGCCGAATAAGATTCATATTTTAACTTATAATTGTAGATAAAGAGAAGTACATTGAAAAATCTTAAAAAAATGAGAGACTTAAAATATGAATGAGAAAGATGTGGAAAGATTTAACTTCAAAAGACTTAACTAAGTGTGAAACGAGCAAAATTTGTCAAAATTAATGTAAGTTATATTTGAAAAAGGACTAAAAAGTAATATAAGTAGTATGTCAGTAATACACAATAAGTATGTAACTCAAATTATAAGTGAGTAAAATAAATATTAAAATAAATAAAGAAAAGCTATAGATATGTCAAAAATCATAGAATTCGAATATGTGTACCAACTAACAAATATGTAGCACGAATAAAATTCATATTTTAACTTATAATTGTAGATGAAGAGAAGTACATTGAAAATATTAAAAAAAATGAGAGACTTAAAATGTGAATGAGAAAGATGTGAAAAGAGTTAACAATAGTTCAAAAGAATTAAATAAGTGTAAGACTTTAGATGATAAGAGTAAAATTGTCAAAAATATAAGTTATATTTCAAAAAGGACTAAAAAGTACATATTTCTAAGATTATATACTAAAAAATGGGTCAAACATGTTTCGGATTAAAAATTAAAAATGAGTTAAAATAGGGATCTTTAGATAAATGCCCTTTTTCTATGACTTGCTAAGAATCCAACACCTAAAAATAATTATTTGGGTTCTTTTTACTATATTTTAGTAAATATGGTTACGGTGGAAAAACTGTTGGATTTAACAATTAATCAATATCAACCGATCTAAGTTGCCAGGTCGGTAAATCAGGTGGGAAGTTTTTCGTTCGATAGAATGTTCCTTTATTACAAAACCACCTTTCAATTTTCTTCATTAGTTAAACACCAATTAGACTGGTATTAGTCAGTCTTAATATATATAATGGTATATAACGGTCATATTTTAAAAATAAATATTTCAGTATAACTCCTGTAACAAGAGCGTTAGTTCAATTGTACAGTAAATGGAATGAGGTATGCTTATAGCGAATCTCCTTAAGACAATTACGTCTCCCCTACAGTGCTAACAAGTTACTGGACGTTGGTTTCTCAAGATACAATACATCTTCATAGTGTTTGATAGCACTACCAAACAGACCATACAGTTAAATCTTAGTTGATTAGTACTTTTAGCTCGATTTGGATAATGAGCAACTCGGACAAACACAAATTTCAGAAGGATATGTGTCTTAAAATTTTGGAGTAATTAGAGGAGAGGAAAGAAGAGAATAAGAAATTTTTGTCCAGATGAATTCTAATGAGAATTCAGGCTTTATATAGGAATTGAATGGGTTCGGTTTTGAGCAGTTTTCAAAACTGTTTGCAGTTGGAATGGTTTTGCATGAGTTTTGGGTTGGGCATATTGCTCGCACCCAGGCCCAAAGCTCCGCATCCGTACAACCCGGTCTAAAAAGAGCCAGGTCGTACCCGAACCCGTGCTCCAGCACTGGGACGGACGGCGGCGCCTGTGCGTGTGGGCATGGTTTCCATAAACGCGTGCGAAATCTCCAAGTACCCTAAAGGCATGCTCTTAACTCTCAACTTTTCATATTTAAATCAGTCAACTTTTCACACCATATCCAATGTGAGACTAAAAGGTTTCTTTTCCTTTTAGTTTCTCTTAACTATTGAATTTGACCAACTTCCGATTTGAAAATTTCAGTCATTCAAAAATGAAATTGAACATGTGAATATCCCACGTTCATCCCAATGGAAGAAGAACACACTCCAACTATCATCCATGTGTTTCTAACAATGGATCACGCATGAATTCAGTTCCAAGAGTCACTTGAAATTCCTTATTTTCCAACAAAAACTAGCTGTGGATCTTTATGTTGCCAAAGCTGCGTGAAGTATGCTCAATTCCTTAAATAACCATTTTTAGTACATTTCTAGTTGATTAACGGAACTTTTGAAAATAAAGAAAACAAGAAGTCATATAGAAAATACTAATAATAAAAAGGTGAAATATGACATGTGGAAGGCTGCTAATATAACCAGAAATGAGTTCCCTGATGCATTTACATGGGATGAGCGAGTCTCAATTCTAGCTATCGAACTTGAGGCTTTTGTCCTTGGGAAAGCTTGAGTACCACTTGCTTTAGCGCTTAGGTTGTGATCTTAGAGAGAGGTTTTCATTTTTCCAAATGCACTGTTCATCACCAAACGCAAGTTTATTTGTCACACAAGAGAAAAGACCAAGAGAATAAACTTTAGCGAATCAATCAATTTGTATCGTTAAAAAGTGATCTTACTGGTAAAAAGTTTATTTGCCTGTGTAATGGTAAAAAAATGGCCACCATCAAGATATTGACATGTGTGCGTGAACTGAAATCCTCCTATTGAAATGTCCACAGATCTCGGTCCCTTCCGATGCCTCCATCACTTCACATTCTCCCGAAATCACTTCAGACCGCACCTAAGTCAACATTCATACTAAGGACATTTCCTTTCCGACAAGCTCTGCCACCCAGATCCATTCCGGAGCTATCTCCCGTTTTGAAGACATCACCCTCCGGTGTCACCTATAGTCCAAAATTTCTGACTTCACCCAAAAGTCCTCAGTAACGATCACCAAATCTCGCCTGCAATTACGCCGCTTCTCCTCTCCCACGTTGAAAATGTGTAACGCTCTTGCATTCAAAGCGAGCAATTATGGACAATGAAGAAATTTTCTGCATGCATTCCCAACAGTCCAGCTACCATAATCATCGCCGTTACAATAATTCCGCATATGAAAGTCATGCGGTTGCAAGGAACTCGCTAACTTTCATTCACCACCGAAAGCTCAAAAAATAGACCCTCGTCTCCTACAAGAAGGGGCTATAGATCCCCTCTGTGGACCTAACACCAAGACCTTATCAATACCTCTATAGTCAACCCTCACTTAGAGACACTCCAAATAATTCCTGTAATTCTTGTAAATTGGCGGATTATAGTGGATTTTCCTCCTCCTCTCAGTGTTTTTTTCCCGATTTGGATTTCCACGTAAAAGTCATGTGTCTCCGTCTCTTTTCTGTATTGTGATCACCGTTTGACACTTTCACTCTAAACCCCTCTCTCGCTTATGGTGTAGATCGATCGTCTGATTATTCGCAGAAGAAAATCTCCACCATAAATTAGAGCTTTCATTGAGATCTGAGTCCCAACACTCAAGATCTCTCCTCTAAAAACTCAAAACCTACCTCAAAAGGTCTCTTTCACAGCGTTAATGACCCAAGAAATCAAGTCGTCACCCTCATCGACGTCATGTCTAAAGATAAGGCCATCAACAGCATTGGGGGGATGGCCCCCATCGCCTGCTGTCGATCAGTCGTGTACTACAGAGAATACTAGTTCCTCTTCACCTCAAGAACCAACCACCAGTGTCCAACCATTGCAGCAGTATGAAAATCTGCTCCTTTAGATTCTCACTAACATGAAAGAGCAGATGAAGGAAAACAAGCCCAATCTGATCGCAATCGAGAGCAGGTGACTCTCGACGTGAGAATACTATCTGTGAGTAAGTGGCATTGAGACAGCTAACAACCGACTTTAGGCTCAGATCGCTGCCCTCCACAACCACCCAACGTCGACCCAATCAGAGAGCAAGCATGAAATCAGAGAATCTCCTGACATCCGGACTCTTGAAGAGTTGATCCAAAGACGGAAAAAGGAGGTGAAGTTGCAACTTGATATCCAATCAATGCTCTCGATTATCAAGGTCTCCGACTCCCTTTTTCCAAGGAGATTCTGAAGTGTGATTCCTCAAGAACTTCTTGACTCTGACTTTCGACTATTACTCCAGAGTGAGTGACCCCTACAGTACATCAGGCATTTTTGAGATAAGATGGTGACTTATTCCCGTGACATTTGCTAATGTGCCTTACTTTTTCTTCCAGTTTGAAAGAAGCGGCCTTAGATTGGTTCCATATCCTGCCTCTCAAATCTCTCCACAATTTTTAGGAGGTGTCCCAAGAGTTCCTTACCTAGTATGCATATCACTGGGTGACCAAGAGAAACAACCACCATCTTCTCACTGTCAAGATGAGGCAGAGCGACAGTCTCAAATCTTACATCGGCTAGTTTCAGAGCCGCCAAGGTCCCAAATTGTGGTGCGGACATCTCCTCACTAACATTAATCAGCGGGATGTAAGTCCCTTACCTCTTGTACAAGCACCGCCTTAATTATAGTGTCATTCAGATTATCGATTTCTTATCCTTATCTCAGCCCTATATCCAGTTGGAGGAGGCAATGAAGACTTCCTCTAATCACTCAGCGAAGCCTGGCGATCATGGAGAAAAGTCAAAGTTCTGTGCAAATCCTCTGACCATGCCCAAGATAGGAACTGGGGGCAATTTGCTGACAAGAGGCAAGCGCTTCCAATCCTCTCTCCAAATCCGCTATGAGCCTTCTAGATGATAGAGCAATTCACTCTGCTTTGGCTCCCTATCAACGAGATCTTCAATACCATCAAGGACCAACCATGGGCCAGGTGTCTGAGCTCATCTAGTATGACCTCTCACATCCCAGAGCAAAAGAGTACTACTCCTACCACGATGACAAGGGACACAAAATCATCCATTACCGGAGTCTCTAGAGGTACCTGAAAGAGCTCATTCACTGTAGGTTGTCTAAAAATCACCAAGGACAAAGCCATAAATGCGAGCCACATTCGAAACACAGGTGTCACCTTCAACTAAAAAGCGGATCTTAAGACAAACGCAATAGTGGTGTTTCAACTCAAATGCGGACTTCATCAAGTAGGAGACGCGAAGATCGCGTTCAACACTAAACACGACAGTCGCGTTGATCATACGAATGCAAGCCTGAGTAGTTTTCATGTTCCAACTCAAACGTAGGTCTGAGTAACTTCGCGTCTTTAAAGCCAACACGCGAGCCTGAGTAGCGACGCATTTCAACTTCAACGTGAGCTTGAGTATCATCATGTTTCAACTTCAACACGAGCATCTGAGCTCCGCGTCTCAACATAGACGCGACCCTGTGAAGTCTATGAGCTCCGCATCAGATAACAAAGCGAGGTCCGCGTCCAATGCGAGACCCGCATTTCTATTATAACTGACCCTACTATTGGGTCAATTAACATCCACGTAATGTGGAGAGTTAATTCTCAACAAGGAGGGATTCTAAGGGACAATTTTACACCTGAGACCCCCGATAAATAGCTATGAAAGCTATAAGGAAAAAGAATTTTTGGAAAGAGAGTGAAGCAAATTCAACGACCTAAAAGTTCAAAACTTTTGAACATTAGAGAAAGAGAGATTGAGGAAGAGAATTTCTTTTAAAAAGAGAACTCCAACGCTTATCGCGTTCAAGTGGATTATTTCAATCCCTTCGAGAGTATCCTCAAGACGATCCAAGAGAAGATTTTCATTCATCCGGTCAATAGAGAACAAGATTCACTATCCACCACTACACGAAAAACCCAGCCTTAAACAATGGGAGATTTAGATATTCTCCTCCCTCTTTTATAATCAGATTGAATCCATTATAATTTTCATTCATTCAAAGAATTTTACTTCGAATTTTTCTGACCAAACAAAAGATGATGACTCTGCTGGGGACAGTCTTCTCTACCGACGAAAAAATTGTGGGCAAGTTGACGTCAAATTTCTTGGATCAACGGTCGAATCACTCGTCGTCGAGTTCGACCAAGAAAATTTTGAAAAATTTCTCTCTTTGGGCTCCAATAGCCCAAAGACAGCGCTGCAATACTACAAAGTCTCTTCTGGCACTCAATTTCAAGTCTCTTCAGAGACTTCTTAAAAAGTGACATGTGTAATTGCTCACAATGCAAGTAGCGCCACTTTCAATGAAGTTTTGAAAACATCCCGTGTAGCCCACATGGCCCGCATCAACGTCTCTCAAAGACTCGCATGGCCAGTATATTGGCTCATGGTCAAAACGGTGAAGACCAATCTGCCATCACTCTCCTCTCCAGACTCTGCAATATCAGGTTGTCGGGGTTCCTAACAACCCTTGCGACTCAACTAAAATGCTGAACATCAACGAAGGTGTCGCGCTCGTCGACAATAAATTGAAGACACTGCAGTAACAGTGAATGCAAGGCTGAGACCCGTGTTTCTCTGATGCAATGCGAGACCCGTGTTCATCAAACATGTGTCTCAGCATCCAAACACGAGATCCATATTTCTCTCCTAGAACGTGAGAATCATGTTCAAATTGTTGTTGTCCAAAACGCGACGTCCGCGTTTCATCACACAGACGCGAGGTCCGCGTTCAGCTAGCATACCTGCAAAATATGTTGAATTGAAAAGCTCTCACCCTATAGGTTCGAGGCTAGTTCTTTAGATGCCCCTGCAATAGATCTAAGGGACTACTTGATAAAGAAGCGAAGTGTCCATCGAATCACTTTTCAATGTTGCTGTGAGAGACTCATCACAGCAGTACTATCTGAATGTCACCGCAGCTCTCATACGAGCAAATCGTCGATCTTCAACCAGTTGTCAGCAGCTCCACCATCTAAATCAGCCAAGAGGCGTCAGTCCCACAAGAAGAGATCATTTTTTGAGGTGAAGTACCCTGAGATGACATCCAACATGGTGAGTCCAAGCACTACACGAAGTACGTTAAAGGGGAAGCAACTGGCCATCAATTCTGAGGAGTCTGATGTTAAACTTTATTCAGGTTTGAAAGAAATACTAATCGAACCTGAAAAAAATTTACCAATACACTCATATCAGACTGGAACAATTGCCCTGATGGACTACAATGCTCTGGCCAGGGGAATTGAAGTAAATGATGAGCACTCTGCCATCGCGAAGTCTCAGTCGTCCAATTCTTACATGGAGGAGGCTTTTGTAGACATGGTCAACACTCTAAAAGAATTGGCTCGGGTACAGAAAGAGCAGTTTGATATGATCCAAGCCTAGCAAGGGTCTATCAATGACCTTAAGAAGATGCTTGCTCTCTTACTTGACAGGAAGAAGAAGAAATCCCTAAGAAATCGAGGTCCCACATTTCCTCCAGCAAGGGCAAAAGCAAAAAGAAAGAGGATGAAAACTATATTTTTGAAAATACTGAGAGTGAGAACCTCAAATTTGAACTTGAGTCTTTGTTTGAAGAGGAAAGGAATTCAAAATGCGGGGATAATCACTCCAAGAGGACGAGTGAGCTCGAAAAACGCCTAGAATCTCTTGCAAACTGAAGTAATTTGCAAGAAGCAGGCGTGGTCAGGCTGTATCTGGCGAAATGGGATGTAGCTCCATACCCTCCCAAGTTCAAAGCACCAAAAATGCACACCTTTGACAGTAAATGGTCACCAACCAGCATATATACTACTTCAAATCCCAAGCCGGGAATGTAGCATCGAACGATACCATCATGACTCATTTGTTCATTGATACCTGATTGTGGAAAAACTGTGCAAGAAAAGTGTATGTTTGAAATCAAGAGTTAAAAGTATGTGCTTTGACTTCCTCGATACTTCCGTTATAGCATGAGGCTAAACGGGTAATTCACAGGGACGAGAAGCGATAGAAGCTTTACCGGAATGTTCATGTTGTGTTAAAGTTTCTTCAATGTTTGAAAGAATAAAAAGAAAAGAAAACAAGGAATGAAAAGAGAAGAGTAATGTGAACACGAAGAAGCGAGAAATATAGAAAGATAATTTTTTGTGATTTTTGATATATTTCTAAAACAAAGTAAAAAGAGAAAGAAAACCGATGGTTACTAACTACTAATGGCTTCACTAACTATGTTAAACTCTTTGTGATAGTTGCCTCACTGTATCTTGAACCATCACTAGTCCTTGGTTCAAAAGCATTTTTAAAAGCATAACCGATAAGATAACTCATCGCATTCAACTCAACAAACAAGTGCAAGCTATACTTAAAGCATCAAACCTAAATAAGAGAAAGCATAAAATAAAATAATGTTTGCTTGTTAGAGAGTTAGGATGTTAGAGTTTAGAATCTATTATCATGAGCCATCAATGGCTCTTGCAAGAGCAAAGCCAAGTAGAGGCTATTAAATCATGTGGATTATCAAGTAAGAAGTTAGCAAGTTAGGGATTAGTAGTTAGTTTCCATGAGAGAAA